>JABUIW010000031.1:5855887-5895829 GCA_013363375.1 Menidia beryllina | reverse complement strand
AGTGTGTTCTGCACATGTGGGTTCAGAGACTTGACCACACCATGACAACATGAACTTTACCAGGATCTAAAAATTAGTTCTTTCAATAACTAGCTCTTTAGAACAGGTCGTGGCCAGATGAATACAATGAGGAATTCAATGGGAAAAAGGACAAAAAACAACAAGACATTTTATGGTGCTTAAACAATATTCACAGCGAGTATGTGTTTTCAATCATGTGGTAAAACAACTGATTTTTACCACATCACGATATTACCCAATTTGCTTTTCGAGTACTTTAAGTCATCTGGATATCTGGAGTTCAGGAGGAGCACACTGTGAAATCCGCCTGATCATCAGTATAAAAATCTGTCTGCACAGAACCACATCTCCAGCAGCATTATTACTGCTTTTATAACCCTGTGGCCGGCCGGTCCACCTTTGTAAGATCTGCATACTGCTGCTGAAAAATCCTACTGTGTATATTCTTAAGGCTGATTGGAGATACTGAGCATTGCAGGCTTATCTAACCCATAATCCCATGCTCCCACTTTCTCTCTCTGAATTTTCTTCGCCAGCAGAGGTAAATACTGACTTTGTAAAAGTGTGTGAATTTCAGCAGTGAAGTCAAACAGACCTTTGTTTCACTTCCAGACTAAACAAAAACCGTTTACAGGGTAACATTTTTCACGCCTGCGTTACGCCAGAAACAGCAAGAGAAATAAAGCATAAAGGCACATGTACCTACAAATGTGTTTAAGTGTGTCTACCTCAGCAGAGCTCTCTATTTCCTGACCGGCATCGGGGTTTGATCTTATGCCATGAATAGGGTCTACACACTAATTACAGCCACCTGTGTGTGTGTGTGTGTATGTGCGTATACATATAATTGTGTGTGAGGAGGGGGGTGACTGTATGGTGATGAGTAAAAGTAACCTGCTGTTTCCACTCTATGCACACACACTTTTTCATGCATTTTTCAGGAAAGAAATTCTGTAGCGTCATACTTTAAGAAGGCAGAGGTGCTCTTTCGTGCTTTATGTGTATGCATGTGTGAATCTGTTCTTTGTCAGATGTGGTGCTTTCATTGTGGGTGCCTCTCATAGATGAAACTCAGCTCAGCTTTCTTTGTCGAGCTGTCCATCAACCACCCAAGCAAAGAACATGTCGGAGGATCCTTTAAGTCTAAATCTACCTGAACTCACTTATTGATTTGCAGGACAAAAAACTATATTCAATATTCTGTGACAAGATCAACATTCCAAAATTCTCAAAAGCAGCACTGTTTAGAGGTGAAATTTTGTTTTAGAAAACGATCTGCTATGCAAATCGAAGTTAAGATTTGTCCAGAGGATCTAGGATGTAGAGGATTTGTTATCTGTTGTCTCGTTTTTGAAGGAGCGGAGTGTGAGTGGATAGAGTGAGAGGAATATAATGAAGGACATGTCAGACTAAGCACCAAGGTCCAGTCAGTGGATTCGCATTAGAAGAAGCAGTAGTAGTTGAGGGCCCAGCAGAGGAGGCACACCATTGGGAGACACAAGGAAGAAATCCAACAAGAGGAAGTAGATCGGCGTGGCCTGCATAATCACTTTCTAAGAACAGGTGGCCATCTTAGCTGAACTGACCATGCGTTGCCCTGTAATTTGAATCACTTTAAAAGGCACTTTACTAAGTCTGCCACAAGTAAAAATAATGTGAAAAATATCTGTTGATTTGTTTCTTTGTTTTCGTTTAACCCATTCTCTATTTGTTCCTTCAAACATTTCTTAAATTGTTGTGATGTTGTATGTATAACTGAAGATGGCTAGAATTAATGATAAAAAAAAACAGGCAACAACTTATGACTTTGGCCAAATTTGCACTTGCTGGAATATGAGACTTTCTGAAAAAAAGTCGAACGTTAGCATGGTCACAGGTCAGAACATCTGGTGTGCTTATGTTCCATCCCTTTACAATGTAACTGTAAACTACTTTCTTGAAAGTACAGCTGTCTAGGGATGAAGATCAGGCAGTCGTCTGAGTGTTAAGTGACAGAAAAAAAACACCCCTGGGATCAACAAGAAGAAAGAACATTCCTACTTCCTCTTAAAAAACATCTAGAGAATCTCAATCTGATAACCACATTCAGGCATAGAACAGGCTTCTATGCCTAAAAATTTCTTAGCAACAGTGTTGCTGTTACAGGAATTCAAACCGAGAACCCAGTAGACTGAAAATACATCACCGCATGTTAGCAGTATCATTATATCACATTTCAGATAAAATCAAACTAAATCAAAGTGTTTATAAAAGCTATATGTGGCTTTCTCACATGATTTGATTGATTTATTGATACCAGTCTGTTGTCTTTAATTTGTAGGCAATACGGTTGAAATGAAGATGAATTATAAAGCTGGGACCCAAACAACACTTATCCCGTAACTCATTTTACATCTATGAAAGAGTGCCATCAAGAGGCCCCATCAGATTTCTGTATGTTTGCCGCTAAATGGGGCAAAGTAGACTCGTCATCATGAGTTCTTTTCTCTCTTTGTTTTTTTATATTGATTTTTATGTGAGATAGCTAATGACTAAGAAACTAAATCCCTAACTGCTGACCAACACTTCTGACTTTGCTGAAGGAAGAAAAAGATTTTCCGCTGTGCATGAATAAGGCATTCCATTATTCAGTGAGTCTTTTGAAACTGCTGCCTCGCTGCAGATTCTCGTGAAGCACAAATCGTGCCTCATTCGATCTCCATCTGATATTATCCAAATATACAATATGTGATTAGCGTGCCACATTTCTATGTAGAGCACAGAAAATCAGATCCATTTTCATGAAAAAATATTGTGGATTCAGCTCCAGTATATTTTCAGACACCAGGGCCAAGCACAGGCCATTTACCCTTAGTGGTCAGGTTTAAGTTAACAGTGCGGCCTGGGTTTGGTTAGGAAATGAAAAAATGAACAGAAAACCAACAGCGAGGAAATACATGAAGCACTCTGGGCTTCCCCAACAGTGAACATGGACTGTGTCAAAGTGTAAAATGTCAACAGCGCAATATGATAATATACAGACTCAATGCACAAGTAGTTCCACACACTTTATGAGTATCACAGGGCAATGGAGTCAATGAGTTCCAAAAATATACTTAGAGACAGGGTTTTCACTATTCTCTTTGTGTGTATGCAAAGAAAGAGCATCTGGTTACTTTCATGAGGCTGTTTTAAGTACAAAAGTAAATTTGTCCACACATCGTTCTGTTCTCACCCACTTTTCCTCATCCATTTGTGTTTGTGTATGTGACTGCAACTGTGTATTCATTTTTGCACGAGCAATGTATCCATGTACCTGTTTTACATCATGGTTCACACCTCAGTGAAAGAGCAGCAGGGTCAGGCATTGGACACACACAGAGATTAGCCTTAAAAGGAGATGAAGCGGAATCATAACTACATACAGCTACAACCTAAAGCCTTGGACTTGATGCAGGTGACCCAGTCAAGGCCAGAAATGATTCAATGGAATTA
The DNA here is from genome assembly GCA_013363375.1 of Menidia beryllina. NCBI lineage: Eukaryota > Metazoa > Chordata > Actinopteri > Atheriniformes > Atherinopsidae > Menidia > Menidia beryllina. The sequence continues at coordinate 5,892,334 of JABUIW010000031.1, read as the reverse complement.
GTGAATTACTTCATGTCCGCTGCTCACAGGGAGGGAAGGGCTCTGAGATCACAGAAGTGGAAAAAGAATGTGTCAGAGTGCTATATACGCAGGTTATAGGTGACATGTAAAACCATGTGTTCCTAAAAGGAAATATGAACCTCTTAATATACTCGCTAAAGAGACAATTTTAAAGGAAAATTTAATAAAAAGTACAGCACACTACTGGCAAAAATATGTTAATTTATACTGCTAAGACGAGAAATACACAACAGATTCTGTGCCTTAAAGAGCACTCAAACTCACTAAGAATGACAGAATAGATGGAAGTTAAGGACCACGATGATCTGCCTTTCCTTTTTACCCGTGTTTCTTTGCTTTTGCTAGATCGTTATTGGCACTTCATATGTTGTGTTTAAATTAGTTTTTTTCTTGGACCCTCTCAGCTCAAACTGTGTTTAGCTGTTTTTTAATCAGCTTTGATAGATGTGTAGCTTTTTGCTCTATTGGGCTGTTGGCTTCTGGAAGGACTGCATGCAATTTCATGTGAATTGATTAAACACCCCAAACCCTTGCTGAGATGGTTGGGAGCAACACTGACATTTCCATAAATGGGTCTTATAACTGCTTGCTTTTTTGCCTTTGCTTCTTGCCTTCAATTTATTTATTTACTTAAACATCACTCTGAATTCCTGCAAATTTCTCACAAAAACCACCTGCGAAGGGTTGATAAAGTCCAAGGTTACACACTACTTCATAATGACTCAATGATGAAAAAGTATCTGGAGTGTTTAAAGGAAACGTTTGCCACTACATCCTGAGAGTAACAGGTAGTTCTAGCTTTGGTTTACAGAAAGGACTAAGTAAACTCCTCTTTGCATTCCAAAGGAAGTCTGTGAATTTATTAGATGGTGAGACATAGGACACAGAGGATGCATTTGCTTTTAAACTTGCAGTTATATTTAGTAATGCTCCAGCCGTAAATCGTCATCATCCTGCCGCATAAAACAACTGTCGTCTCCCAAAAATAGATATGTCCCATTAGTAAAGCACAGCGTCTTAATGCGACTACCTGCTGCTCTGCAAGAAACAAAAATGTGAAGCATTTCCTTCAGAATGATGCTGAAACACCTTTTTTGTAATGTATTTATAATCCCTGTGTATTTTAAAACTGTTCCGCTGTTTTAAAAAAGCAAAGAAATTTGTTTAAAAGCTTTAGTTCTACAAATATCTCTGGTTGTGTACTTGTAATCAAACCTGTGTGTACAGTGCTTCCACAACCATCAGAGTGTGTGCCAGGCGGTGAGGGTATGCGAGCTATCTTTTCCGTAAAAGTACATTTGTACCTGCATATGTGTGCGCGTGTGTCTCCATCCAGCTGCTTCCTCTGTAACTCTAGTAAACATCAAGGCAGCGCGCGGCTTTGCTGAATTAACAAATCTCTAACATCAATTGCCACGCGCCGCCTTTGAAACGCACACCGCCGGCCTCAGCTCAGCACTTTGAACACTCAGTCATTCTCTCAAACACCCACCCTGCTCTTCCCTATATCAAATTATACTCCAGCTAAATACCAGCTCATTAGTACTTGTTCAGCCCCCATTTAACCTCTTTCTCATCTTACATTGCTTGATTAATTTTCACTACAGCTCATTACAAATGCTGTTCATTAATTTTGGCCTGTATTTCTTATGGGATATCTGTGTTTTGCAGCAATCTCACCGCCTACACTAATATCCCCAACCCCCTGGTAATGAGTCCATAAACTACAAACTCTCTGGTACACCTCATCACAGGTGGCGAGTCGAGCTTTTTTTAAAAGGCTCCAAGGGTTTATGAATCAGGACAAAGGAATGATCTGATCCATATCAGGTCCTACAATTTGGAAAATACAACCAAGGATAACAAATACATCCTAACTGCCGCCAGCGAGATGCTGATAATCAAAAGCACTTGATTTCCACTATGAAAACAGAAAGACAGACATGTGTCATACAGAGAGGTATTATATTAAATCACTGGAAATAAAGATTACTTGACAAGCTGTTGAATCATGGATTATTACATTAGTTTTCACATACTATTTCAGCACTTTGGCTTAGACCTTATAAATAATGATGCAGTGCAACACATATACCATCATTTAAAGTTGTATTTACTTTTTTTCACGTGTTTTTTCTGACAGAAAATATTCAAATAATAAGGATGACCTTTTTTTTCACATGACTGCATCTAGAAAGTAGCTTTCTTTATATTTCTTTTTCTATATAACAGATTCTGACGACAACCTGATGCCCCTACTTTGTCCTGTCGTGATACATGAAGAATTTTTTGTAACTAACACATCAACAATACCTGCAGCTCTCTTAGCACCGAGCCCCAAACCGCACTTAGATACTCGCCGGAACGTAAGATAAGCCTTAACACCAGCCGCACATCAAAGTCAACACTAACGTTCTTGAGCGTAAGTACGTCATGAGCTTGTTTTCTTTTGCACATACTTGCATGCATTACCGTTTCTGCATACATCTGCTTGTGCGTCCATTAACTGTGCAATTTTGTGTAAGTGTTCGACAGTGCGTGTGCTGGGAATGTGTGGCTGTCTTGTTGAACTTCAAAGATGCTGGCATGCTCTTCTGTGTGAAGCTTCATGCTGACAGGCTCTCTTTGATGAACAACAATTTACAACAATGTAAAACTAACCCGCTCATCATGATGCGCCGCCGGGGCCACGTTTCAACATGACTCACCTCAGCGCCCGCTTTATTCAGCACTTGGTCTTACAACTCTGAGTTGTTTGTGGGTTACAAATAGTACAACAGTTTGTACCTCTCTTACTCATCTCCAGTGGTAAGGTTAGATAGCAAGCTGGAGAATTTCATATGTTGGCACATGTCTGTTCCAAGAGGTAAATGTATCCCATTCCCTGTTTGTAAAGTAATTACATCAAAATGCTGGCACGCAATACATCACATGAAATTTACCGACAAAATGTGGCTGTAAAACCATCAGTAAGGGCAAAAGGGTCTGACGTGCTAGTAAGGGCAAAACTTTTTTAGCTTGTTCTTATTGTTTAATGACGTGGTTGACAGCAACATAGTCTTTCTCGTCCTTTCTTATTTGTGTTTCCACTTGCTGTCTAAGGGCTGCTCCTTTGGGCCAAGAGGAGTCACAGCAGCTTAAACCGAACAAATGTTGGCACGGAGCAGTCCATCAAAGTGGTACTCGCCAGCGGAGAAATTGTTTAAAGATGTTGGCTTTGACTGAAAGCGTGGACAATCTTGTAATCGCTCAGTTTCTGGATCTGCGTGGAATTTTAAAAGGCGCTGACTAAATTTGCTCAATATACTGTATACCTGTAAAGTACCACAAGATAACGAGCACAGAATGACATTTAGATTTCTGACACAAAAATAAAGTAAACGTGCATCTTAAACCTGTTAAGAAATGTCAAATAGTGTCAGAGAGCTGTACAGAGGAAAACTTATGGCGGATGGTGCTGGTTTTTGTGTGAGTGTATCAGTTTTCAGCATACTGTCAACCCGATCAAACTTCAGACTGATAGCAGCGGCGCCGCAGAACCACTGCTGTGTTTTCATAAGCACCATGGGGAAAAGCTGCACGCACACACAGACGCGCACACATACAGACAAATCACACATCTTATCCAGAAAACACGGCAAAAACATACTTTGCATGCGGTGATGTGAAATGCAGTGTGGTGGAATGTGCATGGCGGACAAAACTCTGCAGGAACTCTTTTTGTTTTTGATTACACATAATTCTTGAAATATTTCAGCCTGCAGCCGTTATCTCTGATCATGTTTTTGTTTTTCTGCTTATTCTACCTCCAAATACAGGCGATAATGCATCTTGTCAAGCCTCCTGAAGTTGATAAATGGCACAGTGGCAGTGGCAAATTTGTTTAGTTTTGTCTGCCCTCTATAATGACATGACAGGAAAACACTGAATAGACAACACTGATTTACTAATTCAGATAAAGCAATGATTTTGGGATATATAGTTGAAATTGTAACAAAGCTATTCGTAGGCAGAGCAAGTTTTTCCACACTTGCTGTGTTTCTCCACTTACATTGGCGCACTGTGATGCATCCCACCTGCTTGTTGTCAGGGGTGTGAGATTGGAAAAGCCAGATGCAACTGCGGGAATTTGGAGAGCAACAACAGGAGACTGAAGGGAATCTGAGAATAATTCGCTCCTCACTTTGTCATTAAGACATCAAAGCTGCAGCACAAGATACAGGGCTTTTCAGTGCTGACACAAATGCATTCTCCGGCAGAAGAGTAACGAATGAGAGTGGAACAGAAGAGAAAAGAAAGGATGGCGAGAGAGGAGGAGGTGGGGGAGAAGGAAGAGGGGGGATGTTGTGTGCAGAAGAACCAGTCTTTGGCTTTGATGATGGCACAAGAGTAAAGCAGCAAAAAGCAGACAAAAGTTTCTAAAACTTCAAAAGAAAGCTTTTTGTAGTGTAGGTCTGCTCTCTCTTTCTCTCTGATTCTTCCACTCTCTCCCCTCCCTGCTCTCTTCAAACATGTTTTTGCTAATTGCCAGGCCCTGCTCTGCCCTCCACAGGCTCTCCACTCCTCTCAAGGCTATTCATCAGAGGGGTTGTTACACAGGGAAGGCCTAATAACTTGCTTGGAGTGGAACAATGGAGCCTGCAGGGCCAGTGACAAAATCCCAACCCTAATGAGAAACGACTCCTTCAGAGAACAACCAGGTCTGTTAATATACTGGCCTATTATGGAATTAGTGGTGGGTGAGGAGCTGTGGGCTGCAGGTGAAGGAAACCAGTAGGAAACCAGTAGCTGCGGACAATGTGTTTGGACTGTTATTGATGGTAATGGGTGTAAGGCTCACAGTGGGACCACATGACAGACATGTAACACTGATGTAAGTAAGAGTAGAGCATGAAACAGGAAAGCTGAAGATAGAAAAGACTGAGTGTATGCCTGCATGCATATGTGTGCTGCTACTTCCCAGGGGTAACAATAGTGCACAGGACTAATCCCCCAGACCGTATAATGACCACTAAGCTGTCTATTCAGAAGTACATGGCCCCCCTGCTAACTCCTCTGATCAGACACAAATACACCCACGTTCCCGCCTTTCTCCCTACTTTTCAAATCCTTTTTGTTCTCATTAATACATATTTTATAGTGTATCAATGTTATTTTATATTGACGTATGCCAACATAGAAGTATGACAGTAATCATCCAGTGTTCAACTGCTATTATCCCGGTATCTTGCACGCATGATATGTGTTCAGAGTATTTCAAATGTGAGGCTAAAGGTTTTATGAGTATTATATTACTGTGAAACATCAACATTCCTGTTAGTAATGCTCTTTTTCACTTTTGATCTTCAATTTGTTGAGCTTGTTGTCTCTTGATCTGCTCTTTAAGTTCCTTCTCTATTTTCTTTCTTTTTCGATCTCAATTCTATCCTGTGATGTAATCGATTCGAAATGGTAGCACAAAGGCAGTAATAACGATGGAGAATACTGCTTGAAATGAGCAGCTGATCACGGTAAAAAAATGTCTGAAGAATCATACATTCTTGTTTTAGTCACTTATTTATGTTTCTGGTTGCCTTAGGAAAAGCTCTTCCTAGGTCCCATCAGTTTTTTGCACCATAAGGTCCACCTGTGCTGTGGGTGATCCAGCACGAGAGCAACATTACGAGACAAAAAAAATCAAATCAATCACTTCAAAATCAAACAGCAGCATACAACTTGTGAAATCGCGCTTGTAAGAGCTTGTCTGGCATTGATTTTCATGTAACCTATGCTCATTTAGATGTCTAAATGCTGCAGTGGAAGTTTACTGTAGAATATAAGCCAAAGTTTGTAACTGATAGGTGAATCATCAACTCAAAAAGTTAGGCCAAAACTATTTTGGATATATTCCATTAGATGGCCTTCAAGTTCATAACTGCAGTCTTTCACTTTTTTCCCATATAATTATCAACACAGTTGTTACTTGCAACCTTATTTTAATCTTTAACTAAAATCTGTAGTTTTTTTTTTAGCCTTCTTGCCCGCACACTTTTATTCATCAGCCATAACTCTCTTTGCCATATTCTTTTCATCCCCTTCTGCTCAGTCTATCCCTCCCTTCCTTTTTTTTACTTTTTGCTTGATTGCGTTAAACACATGGAGGAATTAATATATTTCATAACAGATAACATCCCAAAAGGTTAACGTTTCCTTTTTTTCCCACTCACACTTGGGGACAGAGTGTTCTTTAGTAGCAGGGTACCAAGTGATGCATTCAAAGGCAGGCTACATTTGTTACCCATTATGCTTATATTTTTTTATTCAATGGAAGCTGCTATGCCAAAACACACAGAGAAGTAAAGTTACACCTCATATTAGCTATGGGAGAGTTGCTGTGGAAACACATTTTGGTTTTGATTTTGTGGATAGCTGGCAAATTAACTCAGAACAAAATTCCACCCTGAAACAGAATTTGAAAGGATGGAGTAGCAGTAAATGCTGTACATAACTTGAATTTATGGGAATTATTGCTATGCTTTGCTTAAGAATAATAACTACCAGCAATTCACTTGTTAAGAGTTTATGTATGTAACAAAATACTAAATATATTCTTGATTTTTTACAGTAACAGATGTCTTATTTACCGCAACATTATTTGCATATTACTGACATGTTTCTGTGATTTGACTTCCTGAGGGACTGACTAAAACCAGAAACACTATAGTGGTAACTGTATTGTACCGTGTACAATGTATCATATATAATAAATGGCCCGGAGCCAGGATATCCGTTAACAAGTGTTAAAAACTAAACACAAAAGCCAGCTATTCAGTAGCAGAATGATTTTCATACTTATAAGAGGGAGTATGACATAAACTTTGGATAACTTTGCAAAAGAATTGTGCCCAACTTCTGTTTTTGGTTGGATTTACTTTTTTTGAATGAGTCACAAGTTGGCCCTCTAGGAAGAGACTTGTTGAGTGACAGATGGCATCTAGTATGGCGAATTGAGAAGTCAAAGCTTGCAAAGGGTATTTAATACCCATTAGGGGTCTCAGAGCGCTTGACTTGGCACACAATCGGTAGAAAAAAAAACCAAACTCACCCACATGCAGACACATGCACATACACGGCTTCAAATGAAGCATGAAGGCAAACAGGAGGGGAAAGACTAAGGAGGTGAAAGACGCTCCAGAGTAAAGACATGGCCTCTTAACTGGTTAAGCAAATGGACAGCGCGAAGGTTGAATAAGAAAGAGGAGGGAAAATGGACAACGAAAAGAAGCTGAAATAGGGTGAGGGCATGAAAAAAGCAAGAAAGAGGAAGACAATAAAGGCCTCCAACCAGAAATCACGACTGCTGTGTCGTAAAAATAAAGTTTCCATAGACCACCTCAGTGCCAGGTAACAGAGAGTTTTTGTTTGGCTGAAAACGTATGAGTTTCAGTGGATACAGAGGATATGAGCCTCTGTGGCACCTAAACTTGTTAAGACATGGATTTACTTTATCCTCTGGAGGTGTTGGTGTCTGTAGACTGAAGGCAAGAAAAATAGAAGCTCTGTTCTTTCTTCTCTGCCATCTCTCTAATGTCCATCTTCTTTCCATATCTTTGCTGTAACGGAAACAAGCCAGAACAGGAGGATGTGGCACAGACAGCCATGAAATGGAGGTCAGGGCCCCTGAAGAACGTTTCATTGTGGAGGTTCGTGTGTGTGTGTATGTAGGCAAATCAACAAAAAAAAGTCTCTCCCCTTTTGTTGATATTTGAATATAAATATATAGTCATAAAAAGATAAGATAGTAGTATCTATGTGCATCTGCGTGTTTATCTGTGCTGCACAACAAGGCGGAAAAAGAAAGTCTTTGAAATTTGACTCCATTCTTTTCTTGCCCATCTGGACCTCCACAATCCCGTCATGCTCCTTCATGTGTGCACTGACACACACATACACACACACACACACACACACACACACACACACACACACACACACACACACACACCAGCATGTTTACATCCCCTGTCTCCACAATGCCACCCTGATTTCCGGAGACCCAGCTTTGTCTACCTCACTGTAAGGCGGCATGTTGTTACAAGGAGAATGAAAGAAACCTGATAAAAAAAACAGAATGAAATCCTTGGGACAGGAGAAGATAGTGCGTGCACATTCACTTTCTCACTTCCGACTTAAATTTCGGCAACCTTCCCATTAAATAAATCAAATTATGTCTTTCAAAGATATTTTTGGGGTATGGTGTTCAAGAGCTCCAAATGGCCCCTGCTTCAAGAAAGGCTTGAGTGTGCGTTTATGTGTGTTTTTTGTGAATTTGACTATTTTCCTGAAGCAAACTGCAGCTCCACGTTTTGTTCGTGCATTTTTCTGTGATTAGTGGGACAGTGCTGAGTGTAACCCGAGCAGAAGCGGTATGTTTGTAAGTAGATGGGTGAGGCTGTGTGTGACTGGCACCGGGTAATTTGAGATTCATTTGAGGCTTTGCAATCACACATACTTGCACATTTCTGCATGTGTGTGTGTGTAAGACTCCAATTAGGTTGCAAACTCTAGCCACCTCTACATCCTCTCCAGATGAGGCACCAGATATCTCAATTAAAACCACAGAAACCTGAGACAGCAAAAATGGAGCGGGAATCAGGAGGGCAGGACTGATGGATAGAGAGATGATGTTGGTCTGCAACATGATCCAAAGTGTTAGCTTCTGGCAGGAAGACAGCTGCAGTCTCACACACGCAGAATTAACCTGGGATAAGGAAATGTGTGGTTTGCCCTCAGAGAGGTCTACGCATGCTGGGAAACAAAAGTAGCAAGGGGAAACAATGATTTTTGAGTCGGCATGCAACATCCCAATTAATTACGTTGATTCATAAAGCCGGGTCGTGTGTAGTCAGTGTGTAAGAGTAGACGAGACTATAATTTATTGTTGCTGTCTTCAGTAGTGTTAGTGAAAAAAAATCCTGGTGCAAAACCACATAAAAAGGGACTGAAAGACAAAAATGATTTTCCAAATCCTATTTTTTCCTATTTGTCATTAAGAATCAACACAAATTCCTAACTAGCTCCTTCGTTCAGACGTTGACAGTCCATCTACATTCGATACCGTTCTTTGTCTTTCTCTTTTCTTTGTTCTCCAATTATGACCAGATGCCAGCCTAGCTTTTAAATCAACTCAAATCATCACAACCGTCACTCGAATGGACCAGCATACAAGCTGATACCGTGCAGTGGCGAGCGTGGTCATTCAAACACGAAACTGCATTTATGTGCTCGTGCGCTCACATGACTCTGAGCTGCTTTCTTCCTTCCATCTTACGCACTGCTTCCCATCACATTCCTGACACACTTCCATTGTCATCGCATCTGGTTTGAACCATAAATCTTCTATCATTCACTTCACGGGGAACAAGGGGAAAAGTCTGAAGTTCATACAAATGATTTAGAAAAACAGATACAAAGAGCCGAAAAGAAAAGGAAGATGAAGACAGCTGCAGGATCAACTGAATTTTTCTGTTTCTGAAGGTTTTTGAGGTTACCAGAGCAGCAAACATCTTTTTCAGTTTCACTTTACTGGTGGTCCCATAATTCCACTCACACCAACACATATACAAGACATCAGATAAACAAGCACAAACACGAACACTCAGACTATTTAGTCGGACAAACATTTGCCAACTCGCTTACAATAAAAGAACAAACGTTTCAAACAATCACCCAATTTGCCCCGCCAACAAAGCTCTGCCTTCACAGAATGGCCCCACATCACTTCCAACCACTGGGCAGGAGCACAGCGGATGATTTACGGCAATCGAGCGTTGTCCCATCTGGGAAAAATGGGAAACTGTGAAAATATTGACACAAATTAAAATGTGGTCAGGGAGAAATGAGCCAAATGTTGAAAACGGATGAGTTCGGGCCAAGAAGGAGTGCTAATAGAAAAAAGGTGTGAAGGATACTTTGGGTACGAAATCGAGAGAGAAGAGACTATAAGATGCAGGTGTGGGCTCATTACTGTGAAACTGAGCGGCCGTAGAATAATTACAGTGGGACCACACAGGAGAGGGGTGGAGATGAAAGCCGAGAGCAGGAGGCGAGATGGAAGAGAGGAAGCGAAGCAAAACACAGGAGAGAACTCTCAACAGAGGAGCAGAAAACAAAACAAGTCTGTTTTCATCCAGTTATAAGCAGCGGAGACATGCCATCACCTCTTCGACTGAGATAACTGCACCCATACGCCCATCCATCCCCCATGCTTTAGACATCATTGGCAATGCAGATTGTTCCAGCTATGAAAACACTTCTTTTCATGCTGACGGCCTCTCCAAGGAGATGCTGAGGCATGATTCCTGCCTTAAATTACAGATAGGGGGGGTCATCCCTGGAGGTTAACCTTGTGGGGATACATTGTAAAAGTAAGACTGATTTGACATCTTCTGATTATCATGTAGCAGTAAAACTCTTAAGGCCTTTGAATTGAACAGTTATAGACATGAATCAGAGCCCTCTGAACATTTCATTTAAAATCCATAAATGTACTTCTGTGTGTTTGTATTACAGAAAAAAACATTGACTGACATGAAAAATAGTTCAGGTAATGTGTTACTACCAATAAATTAGAGTTATAACGCTGGTATTAGTTAATATTGACTCTTTGGAAGAACACATTTGCATCTGACATCTGATTTTTGGTTATTGTATAAGAAAAAGGGTGATAGGAAAAGCAGTCAGAGACGGATGATTAATTGTTACAGTTTCAAGTTCATTGTCTTTGTAGTGTGTGTGCATCGGTGAAGTGAATGAAAAGGGACAGTGAACAAGGGTAGGCGGGTGGGTGGGTGGTTGGGGGGCAGCAGCTGCTTGCCTGGATGACCTCAGCGGCAGCTGTTGCCCCCCCCCCCCCCCCCCACCCCCCCAACCCCCCCCCCCCCTCCCATCTTCTGTACAGCAGCTTGTCTTTGAAGTTCAGGTCAAGACCAATGGAGCTTTGAATCGCATACCAATTATGATTACTGGAGAGCACAAAAGCGTATTATTTACTGGCAATGTGCCAGTTTATAGTACTAATGGGTACTAAGAATGTATCATGGCAGCTACAGTTGTGAACCTTGCAAAAATGTAATTTCTAGAAAAAATGCCAGTAAAGTGAATTGCTTCTGTAATGGAAATTTAATTTGAATCACATACAAATACTGTAACTTTGAAAGCAAGTTGTAATAGAAATAAAACAGATGTTATAAATACAAAGATCTCCAATGATACTATGAATGTGTATCATCTGCATTTATAATAAGCCAGTAGTAGTTGCCGGTTATATCTGTATCAGAGCATTTTAGTCAAGCCCACCTTTGAAGTGCCGACACAGGGCAGAGGGAGATGCTTTAGTCAGATTCTTTGGAACGCATTGCAGCCCTAATCTCCCTGCTGGCATCCACTCTACTGACTGAAACCTGACACACACACACACACATGGTGGCATGTGCACCAACATCAGATGATGCTTGCACGCGCACAGGGCTGTGGATGTACTCCACTAAACCGATCGGTCAGAACAGTAGCCAAACAAACAGGCCTGTATGTCTCAATTTACTTTGACACAATGTCCTTCCTACAGGTATTTTGTTTACGTGGATAAGAGTCGAGAGAAGTGGCTATTTCAGATTTGCGTGGAATAAACACACCTGTGTTGGAGTTCTGGGCCACATATTGTCACACCACATGACAAATGTCACTTTGAAAAGCTGAGACAAAGCATGAACATTCTGAGAACAAATAAACAGCCTGTGGAAGAGCAGTTGCAGATTCACTGTGCAGAGGAAGGGGACCAGGGCACAACAATGTCACTTTTGACGTTTAAAATTCAGACGTGACATTTTGGACTTGCGAAATGTCTCACACGTAAACACAGCCAAGCCAAAACAAAGGCATCTGCTTTTAAAAATGTCGCATTCACTGTTTTACAAGAACGCACAACAACTGTGGTCATAAACATGAGCGTGAAGTGCTTCATAAGAGCACTAAAGTTTAATTTCGAACACCGAACAGACATGGATGATAACAGACAGTCTAAAAGCAGAAAAAAGTTCTTTGTGTGGACGTCCATTCATAAATTCGTCGTTTGAGGAACATCAAATAAGATGGAATTAGTATATTCCAAACTATCAATGTTCCAGCACAGTACCAGGTTTTGCCAACAGTGCGTAGCGTTTTTGTCATGCTAGTTCAATCTGTCCGCATTTTCGTGATATTATTTAAAGTTATGTGTTGGTTTCTCATTTTAGTATTGCTCAGAATGTTAAAAGACACTCACCTATAACAATCAGCGTATAGTTGATGTTCACGCTGCCAAATCCATTGGTAGCCTTACAGATGTAAGTCCCCGCGTCATTTGTCTCGACTTCCTTAATACGAAGGCCATGCTGCAACACCTTGAAACGTGTCCAACCACTGTGGATGTTGCGGCCATCTTTGGTCCACATGATGAGGGGAGGGGGGTCACCTTCCACGGGGCAGAGCAGCTTCATGGTGCGACCCAGACGGACGCTCTGACGATGGGTCACTCTCTCTGACACCCTGGGGGGACCTTAAGAGTAGAATAAGGAGATTTAGTACAACAAGAAGCTAAATCCAGCTGGCTTGACTAGAACAAGGAAGAAACATCTGGCATATCCTGTTGTCTGATCAATAGTTTGTTAATGGAGAGTATTCAGCTTTTGCTTTGATAAATCATTTTGACTTTTGTAAACTGGCTAAGAATGCTGAAAAACTGTTTTTTTGTGTGTTTAAAGCTAATTCCTAAAGCTAGTTTTCGGGTTCTAGTCATTGTGTTACATTTCCACACAATCATTAACTTTGCATTGAAGCGATAAACTGAAGGACACCAACTTGACTCACATCATGGCAAAAAAGGAATTCATTCTCAGTTAGTGTTATTACAAGAACCAGGCCAAGGGCCTTATTGTATATTGTTGTAAATCTGACAAAGTTTGCTATGTCAGCACTTATAGTTTTACTGTATCATCAATAAACCTTTTCAGACCAAACCAAAAACTTCTAATTTGGCATGCTATAGAATTTAAGAATAAGGCGTCCTTGATGGCTTAACTAAAACACAGATAATATAACACAGACAACCATAACATCCCCTTGGAGCAAAGACACCCTGAGAAGTCCGCTTTAAATAAATGGAGAAGCTGTGACGAAATATGAAATCAGGCATAACCTTGACCGCTCGGTAGCCGCTCGACTGTGTAACAGCATACTGGAAAAACAAAGGGGGTGAAAAAGTAGCCTGATTGAATTGGAAGGTTGGGAGGAAAGGACGAGGAGAACAAACAGTGACGAGGGGGAGGGAAAAGGAAGGAAGAAGGTCGAGGATTTACAAGACCAAGGAGAAAGGGAATAAGGAAACAGGGCATAGGAATAGAAGGGAATTTTTAGGGAGTAAATCTGTGAGGATAACAGAGATGAAATATGGTGGAGGAAAGGCGTAAAAAGAAATACAAACAGGAAGGCAGCAAGATGGAAGCAGGAGGGCTGTAGGAGTTAACCATTTTCAATGCCTGCCATACATCTCTGCTTGACCTCTCATTGGTCCTTTCAGGTTAAAACAATACTTTGCAAACAGGGGAGGTAAAAGCTAGTAAAAGACCACCAACCTGAAGCAAACAATGTTGTCACAAACAACAAAAGGCAACTGTGGGAGAATCCACTGTAAAACATCTGACTACAGCTGAACATTTCAAAGGGGGGACAAAGAAATTACTTACTTCAACAATATGCCAAGCAGAGGCTTCTTAAGCTAAATAAATGTGGCTGGAAAAACAGAACTACGGTACATCTTGACGCTTCTTTTAGTCTGAAAGTATTCCCTAATTATGACTTATTACAACAGGGTTATTACAACAAACACACCTTTAATCACTTCTGGATTTTTTTTTGTAGCATAAGCGACAGTATAGCCACCATAAGTTAAAAATAAAAATAAGGGTCTACCTGCATCAACTGTCAGAACTTTCAAAGAGGAAAAACAGATTCCTGCTGGCCATTCATTTACTCTCACAGCATAAACAGAAATCTTAATGGGTTTTTTAATCTTTTAGCCACAAGTGGACAAAACCAAATAATGGAATATGGATCAAGTCTATGATGTGAGATCACAAGCAAACAATAGAACAGATACAGGAGCTCAACTACTGGCCATTTTTTAAAGTGGCGGTGAGGCTATGGGTGCAGTGATGGATGGATAGAAGTGAAACGTGTGAGAAAGACATCAGTCACGCAGAGGCATTCTCAGGAGCCTATCCTCTCCTCTGCTTACTCTGTCTTCCTCATTCCTAAATGAGGAATGTGTTCCTGTAGCCAACTGCTTAATCAGTTCAAACTTTCTCCTTTACCCACCTTTTCTACTTTTCAGCTTGTGCTTGTTATTTTCCTGATATGACACTTAAATATATGGTACATATCTAAAGAAAATCAGACAACCACTTCTCTTTGTTCTTACTTTAAGGGGTCTAAAATTCCCTCATTGTTTCACATCCAAACTTTTACCTCCTTTACCCATATTTTTAACTTGCAAACCTAATTTATTTTTCTTTTTATTCTTTTCTACTGCATTCTTCTTTTCTTTTGCCAACAGATTGAAATCACATTCAGCTGAACTCTTACTACTCCCCAGCTACTCCTTGGCCCCTCTCTTCCTCTTACCGCCACCTCCAATCTTCTCTTTTCCCATGTCATCACGCTTTCCCCCCTTTTTCTCTGGCTCTATCCATTTTTCTCTTGCTTGTCCTCTCTCATCACTCTCATTCGCACCATCTTCTTCATCCATAGCAGAATCTTTTCTTTCTCTCTTGAGTGATTTACTGGCCTTCTTTCTTTTTCAGATCTGTACACATAACTTCCCCAATCTCTTCCTCAAGGGACCACAGGAGCGCGACCTCTCACTGAACCTCTCAACTTTCGACAGTTAGCCTCTTCTACATCTTCTTCCTTTACATCCTCATTTCCTCTCCATCCAACTCTCTTTTTCCAGTGATGGAAGCAGCAGCCTAATTATCCCCCACCCTTTCGCTTCCCTTGCCTCCTCCTCCTGCCCCCATCCAAGGCCCACGACTGAAGTAAGGTTTTAAAATGTCTCTCATGGGGATGAAACTGAAGAAAGTAAGAAACCTATTTCTCTTTCACGAGACTCAGGGTCAGAGTCTGCATGTTTGTATTTCTAGGCCGAACACTAAATATATAAACTGAGCTGAAAGACAGCTTATGTTACATTTTGGATTCTAAGTGAGGAAGGTTGTCCCGAAATATAATGATGTCTTAATTTATATTACAATTATGAGCAAAATTGATTTAAATTGTGTGTCTAAAAAATGTGTGAACCCTTATGACAAATAAAGTCCAAATCAAACCAATGCGACAAGATTGGAAATGAAAGTGGTCTCACTCAAC
This sequence comes from Menidia beryllina, assembly GCA_013363375.1. Classification (NCBI taxonomy): domain Eukaryota; kingdom Metazoa; phylum Chordata; class Actinopteri; order Atheriniformes; family Atherinopsidae; genus Menidia; species Menidia beryllina. The sequence continues at coordinate 5,876,872 of JABUIW010000031.1, read as the reverse complement.
CATAAGGATCCTCCAATATGAAGAAGTGCTAACTGAAAGATCTCACATGATATTTGGCAATATTCGTTTAGCACAAAGCTAGTGATTAAAAGAAAAGATTAAATCATGATTTGTGGAGATTTGACTACTTTAGCTTCTGTCAATATAAAATTCAAGGGTTCATATAAAGAAACATGACAACACGATTTATGCACAATTAAGACTTTAAATGGTCCAACTTTGCATGTAAACAATAATCTTATTAGGCCCTTCCTTTAGCAACTAGCTAATTTGTGCAAGGATCTGTACAGAAGCAAAGAATCCAGGGTTTTTAAATGTCTGCTTCGTGCGTTTAAGCATGAGCATATTTCTGACTTACACATTTGCGTGTTGTCCATCTCTTTTTCCTCTTTTCATCAGGGAATGTGTAAATAAGTTTTACATGAACGTCTGTATTCTGACAGGAAAATACAGCCCACTTTAGACACACCAGTCCTGCAGAGACAGAACTTTCCTGCTCAGAGCTGCAGAGCCTCTGCTTGGACTAAAGCAGACAATCTGAAGGCCAAAAAAAGAGGAAATCGCTTCATACATTCTGTTCTTTTAGCAGTTACTCCCAAAGCAACTGCAAATACACCACACAAGTTCCAAGCTATATGATTAATTAGGTTCTTTTGGACTCCTCATCATACGCAAATATTATTTTTGCAGATAAAACCGGTTAATCTTTCCTGAACTTCTTTTTTTTTCACAGAGTGGTGCAGAGGTGTCCAGTAACAACAGAATTTCTGGGGAGGCTGAGTTGTGAAAACAACATTTGTGGTCGTTCTTTGGGGAATACCACCTTACCCTAATGACAAGAAGACCTAATTTGAATAAAATACAGAGAAAATACCCTTTACATCAAGTATTACTGTAAAAACAGCAGCAAAAAAACAACAACAAAAAAAAAACTCCAAACCTTTGTGGTGTTTTATGAAACTATGCATTTTTGCAACAGAATACTGTAAAGATTTTCAGTAAAGTTCAGATGTTTTGGAATAGCCATGATACCGTAATCGTCTTCTTTCATGGTGTGCCTTGTGGGCTGGCATTAGTACTAACTACGCTTTACTTATTTACTTATGTACGCAATGGCAAACAGATTTTAAACCCATACTTGCCATACTTAGGATTGAAAAGATCCCTCATCACACTGATGAAAAAGGTTTTAATTCCTTTAAAAAAAAGATAAATTGATTCACAAACACATAAATGAATATTTTATAGATAGCAAATCAGAGTAAACACCATGATTACCTGGCAATGTAGGAATTGTGTAATTTTTAGGAGAAAAATCTACAGGACAAGTCTCCTTTACAAGGGCACAAGTGAGAGCAGTCAAAAGCATTTTTAGTATTAAAAAACATTTTTTAAAGTGCAAAGAACATTCTTGCTTATTGGGCTAATTTTTTATGTTTCATATTTTGCCAGTTTGTGACAGCGGGGACTGCTCTTTATGTTTTGGACCCAGAGTTTGGCCCCTTAATGCTCTTTACGTTCCATTGCTCCTTGCCTCAGATGGGTCTACAGAGTCCAGCACAACGTTGTTGTTGGCAGGAAAGTGAGACTGCAGTGAGAGGGGAGAGTCGAGGAATGCTTTTGATGGAGAACTCTTAACAGCGGGACATAGCATTGATGTACTGCAAAAAGGTAGAGGTGTGCAAATGTGTGTGTGTATGCTGTGCAACTAGTGTGTGCGTGTCATAAGTTTGGAACAAAGAAAGACAAATGGTTCCTACAGTGATCTCTGTTACTATCAAATGTAGCATTTATGTCTTTATTTCTACCTCTTACTTGGAGTTTAGTAAGAAAGCAGAAAAAGTGTGTCCTATTTCCACTTCTTGAATAAGAATTCTACTCAAATGATCCCAATTTTTGGATGTCTGCAATATATGCAATCTATATCACAGTAGTAATATTTCTTTTATCGTGAAATCCTGTTACAAAAGATTCTCCATTGATTATGAGCAGTTGTATCACCTGTTGGTGTGTCACCTGGTCACATTTACAGAACCAGAGCGAAATCCCTTAAACCTGCTGTCTTTCCTCCTCTTGCCTCTGTTTCAATGACATATTCACTCAAACTCAAGCTGTCTGTTGCCTCAGGCTACAAAATAAGAGTGATGGATGCACATTAAGTTGTCCTCCTCAGGTGTATACGCACATAAATACAAACACTTTCTCGTCCAGACTCATCACTTATCCTCCATCAATAGGTCAACTGCTGCTTGTTTCTTCATCCTGACAGCTTACATTTGGCCTCAGGCTGGTTCAGCAGTGAAGGCAAGCGTCACACACATGCACTCACACTTACACACAATACCTCAGGCCCACACTTGTTTTTATCTCTTTCAAACACACACACTTATACGAAAGAAAAATACAAAGCAGACAGCAAAACATGGAGGAATCTGCTGAGTGGTTGGTTTGCAACCTGATCACCTCCTTGACATAAAATCAGCTTTCCGACTGCACACACTCAAATAAATACCTACAGAAAAGGTTAATACTCTCTAAACTCTGTTCTTGTTAAAAGAGTTAGTTTTGAGTTGGAGAATACATTGAAATAGAAAAATATATGCAATAATTCCTGTCTTGGTCCCGCTCTATCCTCACCTCTGCATCCTTCTCTTTGAGCTTCTTTCACAGCAGCATAATAGCAGGTTATATTGTTCTAGGTTTCTTTTCTCCAATCCGCTGCACCTGTCAGCCTTTCCATCAAAGAAATACGCTCAACAATAGGGATTAAGGTTAAGAATTAAGGCCGTCATTCAGAAGAAACCTACCAAACGAGTTGCACCGTAACAAAAACCCAGGAAAAGCTGAAGTTTAAATATATGACAAACAACATAGTGACATAAATGTCAGAAAATCTAAAATAAAAGAAACTGGTCTAATTCTTGAAAAAAAACCCAACTAAAATGTGGTAAAATACTCCAAAAATCCTAAAACAGCTAATTCTTGCTAAGAAAATGCCTACAAACCAGGAATATTTAAAAACAATTACAAAAATAAACTACTTTATTCTGTACCCCTACAGGAAGGAAACAGCAAATAAACTACAAAGTTTTGCACTATCAAGTTGAGAAGAAAAGTCAACACAACCTGCCAAACTGCACTCTGGTCAAATGTAACAACAACGGAAGGATAATGTCGTAAAGAAGAGAAAAAAGAAACCACATGAACATGAAAAGGTGAAAATGAGGTGAAATCAACAAGAGCATGAGGACAATTAAAACCAAGAGCATTTATTTAAAGATTGTGAAAGTACTTACGAAAATCCATATGCAGTTGTATTTGTGTGTGTATGTATTGATACTATAGACCCATTACATAAATATACATTCAGGGAGGCTATGAAAGTAGCACAAGCAAGAAAAATGAGGACGAGTAATGTATAAAATATGGCAGAGAAGAAATACACAGACCCCAGCAGGAAAGTATAAAGACAGAAGCTAACCTACATCTACCTGCACATACAGTACAAGGATTTACAGCTTAACTACAGACTGGACAAGGGACTGACATTTTAATGACTACCTTGGATAGAAACCGTAACAGAATTCACTTTGCCTCGTTTAACCTTGAATTTCATTCACATCTGGTGAGACAAAAAAAAAGAAAAGTAAGGAAAGGAAAGGAAACGGACAGAGCTGGAGATATCCTGAATGCTCCACTGACAACTTGTCAGCAAGACATGTTGAAAAGTAATAGAAAGTTTTGTTTCCTGTTTTCTCGTCTTGGATGGGAGGAGACAAAAAGTAAGTCTGCCTATAGAACAACTCTGACCTGGTGAGGTTTGTTTGCCATTACAGTAGTGATTAATATCGGTTTCCCGGCGCGACAAAAACAAAAGGAACTCTCGTAACTGCAACTTTTTTTTTTTTTTGCAACATTTTATTCTACCTGAAACAGTCCCTATAGTTATTATCATTACCGTGTTAATCAAATAGCAAAAAAACTAAGCTAAACAGAGATTACAGCGTCCACTTTTATTAATTTACTTAATTAGGATGGAGGGACAAAAGGACAAACAGATGGTATGCATTAAAAAAGCAAGATGGAGCTAAAGTAAGAATACCATTGCAGTTTTTTTATATGTGTGTGTGAGAGAGAGTGTATGTTTGCATCATTCCTTCCCTGGTCAGTGTATGGAAGTTGAGTACCAGGTTACATTCAAGTCCAAACTAAGACCTGACAGACAGGAAGCAGACACTCTGAGCCAGAGCCAGTTAGCAAGAAGGACAGACCACAGGAACTAGTGTGCAGCTTTAGGGCAGCTGGCACTGTGTGCGGGACCACAGAGTCAGCCCCTGAAGGACCACTTTTAGGGCCGTTTTGGGAACAACTAATCAGAGACAAGAACTTTTGAGCTCCAGCCCCCAAAAGGATGGACATCACCCAACAAAACATACATGGGCTAAGGCAAACAACGGCACAGCAGTACTTTCTGTTCCCTCAGCAGTTTTCTGTAATTTAGCCTGACGGCAAAAAGACGTGAGATCAGTAATTCGTTTGTGAGTCTATTACACTGTGCATATATATTCTCCACCTTGTAACTTACCAAAGTTTGCCGTCAACAAATGAAGCCACAATGAGAGAATATCTCATCCTCATAAAAAATAAAGGTGTGTCAACATTTCAGAAATCACAATTGACAACTATTTATTTCTACTCAGAATTCAGTGTTAACAAGAAAAAAGGGAAATAAGAATACAAAAATTGTTTTAGTGGTTGCAAATGTAATGCTATCTGATCACCAAGACACATAATGCAGATTATAAATGGATCTAAATTTTAAGCTTAACCCTATAATTCCATAAATATCTTATTTGATACATACAGATTCTGAAATGTTTTGAATCTTTTTGCATTATTTATTGGAGAAAACATTTTCAAAATCCTGTTGTACACAATCAGATATACCTGACAACACAAGTCAGAAGACTACATGACAATATATTTTGTACTTATTGCACAGTGATAAGTATTCAATATATTTATATACTGAATATTCACTAATTATTAGATTTTGAAAAGATTTTGTTAAAGGGACTTCAAACAAAGACAAATTTATTTTCTTTCCTGGATAAGGATTTAAAAAGTGTATTAATAAAAAAAAATATCTATACACACAGCAGCAATCTAACACATTTAAAAAGAAATGTTATTATTTTGGACCGGCCATCGTTATTGACCTCCAAAAGACACTCATTAAGCAGAAAAGCCTCTTCCTAAAAATGTTGTAGTGGCAGGTGTTGTTGGTGTATGCAGGGAATCTGAGGCTGGGGTCATTTGACTTATTCAGTCACTGTCGGGTTACAGTCACCAGCTGTAGACACAAGTTAGCAAGATCCCATTAAACAGACATGTGAGTGACTAAAAGCGCCGTTTAGACAGACTTTTGGGGGAACAACTACATTTTACGAAGAACAGAATCTCAACAAATGCATTAGTCTTTGTGTGCCATGCAGATAAGACACAAAATAGTTTAAGTGAGATAACAAATGGTTAACACTGCTGACTGTGAGAGGACTTGTGTGTTTGTGTCCTCGACCTGACTTTAAAAAATGTTTTTATCAGCATTCTGGAGGCAGACACTGTTACTCATTAACAGTGATAACACACATAGAGTACCAGCACCTGCTCTGGTACACTGCAGTGATAAAGAGGTGACTATTTGCTGCAAAAGGAGCCATCCATATTGACATGACATATAAAGATGGAGATAAGGAGTGAGATGGCACTGGAGAAAGTAGTTAAATAAAGGCAGATAAGATTGAAAAGGCTTGTAATTTGGAGACTCTGGAAGGCCACCATAGCCCACATTTGATGGACTTGTTTTAAATCAAAGTGCCTTAAGCTCCACTTCACACAACAGAAATATGCTGTTTTAGGGAAATAAGGTAATTGTACTCGCTGCATAGAATGTTCAATAAATATTCAACACTAGAACATATTTTGACACATCAATGGATGTTAATTACACCCTTTCCAACTGCAGACAAAAAAAGAAAGACACAGATTTAAGTGGAAAAGATATGTTTGTGTCCTTTAATCTCACTCGAGTGAGTCCAGCCCTGTTAACAGCGTAATTGCTCACAAACCTGAAAGAGAGCTACACCTGTTATAAGAAATTTCCACAATGGAGAACCTCACAGGCCAACAATTAATACTGAGGCAAAAGATGAGCTTGTACGGTCTGTTTGTGAGGATATGCTCAAACACACACGATCCATCACAAAAACAATAATTAACATAATTAAGAGTAAAAAACTTTGCGAGACTTCATTGAAACTACATTTGTTTGAATCTCAGACTAATCCAGTAGTCTTCTTTCTTGTCCTTCTTAATTCTGTATTTCCTCCTCATCTCTCTCACATCTACTCCACCTCCTCCACCTGTGTGTTTTCTGGTTCAATGGGTGGGGAGTCAAACATTCCAAGCACGCATATACACACACTCTCGTGCCCCCCTCCTACATTCCACACCAATGTTCAGCCGTAACTAAGTCCATTTGTTCAGCTCTGGTCACTGTCTTAGCCTCTTGTGTGCGTGTGTGTGTGTGTGTATGAAAGAGGCTCCATGATGTGTTTAACCTGTACCTCCTTTTTCTAATCTTTTCAAGTTGAATGACATCTAAATGTCCCCCAAAGCTTTATAAGGACAAACTACAAGTGGAAGAAGAAACATGCCCAAATGAAGATGATGAGATGAATAACTGCCATGATTGACACAAACATCTGTTCCACAGGGACATTTTCTGAGATGAGATGCGATTTCAGCCAGTTGCTTTCTGAAACTTTTGAATCATGGTTTTAAAGGTTGAGTCTGAATGCAACAGACGGCAGTGGGGTCTGAACTTTCCTTTAACGACAACAATGCATTCAAACTGTGAGAGTGCTTACACAAAGGCAAACAGCTGAACTTGGCTCCACTCTCCCATCTGGAAAGATGCTGCTGGGCAGGCTAGAAACCTGCATGGACTGGTAGATGACTTAACAACTTCCATTAAGTCATTATCTTGACTTTAAACGCTTCTCTGTAACAACTAAATCATCACTATGAAAGGAATTAAAAATATACAGAACTTTTATAAACAAAATGTGTGTGTGATGAATACCTCCAGTACTTGCAAGTGATCATGGACACACAAAGAACATGCATCCAAAAATTAACCAGTCATCATGTCACATAACCCGTCAGTATGAACTATAGTCTCTGTCCCACCACAGTGCGTAAAAATTCTTCAAAAGGTGGTAATGCAATCAAGTTTGGAACGAAGTCTGTGATGGGTCAAATCTGACGCTGCTCAGATATCATCAGTACTGGCCAGTTAGGGCCCTTCAGTCTAGGTGCCAACGTGTGAGCTAAAAACTGTGAATGCCAGACAGTCAAGAGCAAAACCGCCTGACAACACTCATTCATCAAACATGTTTTTTTGTATACATCTGGAGACAAGAATAGTTTTCTAACTAAAGGGACATGTTTAATGCAAAAATGTGGTGTATGCTGTAATTGCTTGTGGAAAAAAACAAAAAAACTTGTCGCTGCACAACACTGGATTAATCCATATTAACTCCTGCCTGGAGTGGTGTGATAACAGGTGTAACATATGCCACATGTAATCCAGTGTGGTTAAAGCTACACACCTAAACCCTCAAACCTCCCCTACACCCTGATCTGAGGGCTTTCCTTTCCCCGCTTTCCCGTCTTTCCACCACATCTCTCTGCCCTCGCTAAAGCTGAAAAAACACAACAATTAAATCCCAGAAAGCGACTCATGAGCACCGCATTTGGGTTGTACATATTTCTGACTCATGCCTCTTTTTGCCCTTTCAGAATGAGCACACCAACAGCATTGCTGCACTCTGAGACTCATTAGTTCCTACAGCTTGTGCCATAAAGCGATGGTTTGTTGGAATGCAAGAGCAATGCACGCTTTACGACAAGCTAACACAGAGTTTAGCCCACAACTAAGGAAAGCCCCATCTTGGATGCAGCTTTGAACACAGAGGAAGTTTGAATTTCAGTTGTGGTTTAACAGCCAGATATTGTGTGGTTTTCTGCGGAAAGATGATGTGCCATGTAGTATGTTGTAAAATAATGTCCCATGGGAGGTTTGTAAAGGTTTTATTTATCTTTGTCCTCCACTTCCACGCCATGGTAAAAAGATCCTCTGAATTTTTTTAGGTCAGTAGAACAAGGTCAGCGGTGTATTGACACCACAGATTTCTGAAAAATGCACAGCAATAGTGTAGAAAACAAAATGACCATGCATAGTTCAAGAGGGTGTCACATGACAGGAATAATAAAATGAATAAATTTGTAATTCTTTTCGACAAAAGAGCTACTGCAAACAGAGTGAAACTTTTCTTTCCAAATGCAATCAAGCAAGGTTAAAACTACACACCTCAACTTCCACTCCACTCTGATTAGAGGGTTTTCCTTTTTTTCCACCACTTCGCTCTGCCGTTGCTAAAGCTCAGACTACACAACAGTTAAATCCCAAAAAGCATCTCATAAGTACCTTTGTTAATTAGATGTGGAAGAATAGGCCTGTTGTGTTCCGATGTGATAATGGTGCCAGGACAACAGAGGGATTACCTTGGGATAATAAGTATACTGAGCTGGCCAGTGTGATGAAGGGCCATGTATTGGGAAATAATTAACAGAGCTAACTGGTCTGCAGAACTTTCCGCAAAACATCACCAGCCTCTGGTTATTTCAATGTCTCTGGTTATTTCACTGTAGCTGCAACCAATATCTGTTTTTTCACTCATCATTTGTAATCTTTTATAGGGCTGGTCAATGTTTTGCTTTTTACTCTGGGAAAAATGCAAGAAATGACAGTCATGCTTGACACTTGTTTTTTAAATTATTAACAATAATCAACTTGTCATTCAGTGTCTACTTTGGCTGCAAGTGAAGTCTTAAAATAAGTCTGTCACACAGTGCCATGATGGACAGATTAATAGTAAACCTGCAAAACATAACCAACACTGTAATAATAAATGCCCTTTCACAGCCTGTCATTCAAAGTCGAATTACTTGAGCTCATTTTTTAAAAAGGAAGAGCAGCCTCAACTACGTACCAAATAATAAGAGCATTATTACCTACAAGATTTTAATCCAAAAATTGCTGCTCTAACAGACAGATGAAGTGATGGAAACACAGTGACAGCGCTTTAAGTGAAAATCACTTAAATTAGAGCTAAATCTGCAAATCATACAGGTTACAGTAGACTGTATAGGCACCAGTTCATAAGCACTCAGGGTGTGCGTCAGTCGTTAATAGACAACATTGAGTGGCAGCCAAACAAAAACAAACGCAGGTCCTGAATATTTTAATTTCTAAATTGTCCTTATTCTGATGGCAGAAAACATCAAATGACAGAAAGGGTCTGTGTGGTCACAGTTGATCCCCCTTAAGAGTCTCCGTCCTGCCAAACCCACCCCCACATCTCTCATAGTCCTCTCACATTCCCCTGCAGTATAGATTCCACTTGGACAGCTGGTACTGAAAAAAGACCAACGTAACCTCCTGTGCGTTCTCAACTTTGTATCATGTCGCTTTGTTTCATCCATCCATCCATTTTCAGAACCGCTTATTCCTAAATGGGAATCCGGGGGGACTGGAGCCTATCCCAGTAGTCAATGGGCGAGAGGCGGGGTACACCCTGGACGATCGCTTTGTTTCCTTCTTATGAAAAGTCAACTTTTGACAGACATGGTTACAATATGTAGTACATAATACAGTAGCAAGCAGGACATTTATCTCTTGGGATCTCATAGAACGTTCGATTAAATTTAAACTGTATTGACATATAATGTGAATCTGCAACATCGTCTTGCCTTTACTAAGGACTACATAAACGGACATGAATGAGCACTCAGCAGAATAGCCTAATGGGACATAGCTTGAGGCTACAAAAACAGCTTTCCCCTAAAGCTGTCCGCCTTAACATCCTGGCCCACATCAGTCTCCACTTCCTGGAGTCAAGGGTCATCTGTATGTTTGACAGACAATTAACTGTTCTTAACATGTCAATCACTTTTGACATGAATGTTTTAATGGTTATGTGGCAACTTTTGAGTTTCTCTGTTGTTCAGTCCGTTAAGTTTAATACATCCAGACAAGCAGACCCACCCACACAGCCAACCTAAGTGCTGCATCGCCCCACACCAAACCTGATCCAGCGAACTGAAGCCAAAAGACAATAAGTGTGGATTGTCTCCAATTGCAGTAATCACTTTTCAATGTCTTGATTGTAAGGCCATCAGAAATAGCTGTTGGAGACTATGTGTTGTGTGTGGTAGGTGGGGATTAAAAGGTCTGGCTGAAGGGTAGACAAGAGAACAAGAAAATAGAGATAAAGAAAGTGGCAGAGGATTTAAAATGTCAAGGAGAGATAGCAAGAAAGACAGATGTCTCACAGAAAGACTCAGATAACTAAGTGAGTGACGCTCAAAATCCTCCTGAGAGTTTTCACTTGTTTTAAAATTCGACAGAGATTAGTGCAAAGACTGTTTTCAACTCAAACTAACTGGCTGTGTTGCTTCAGTAGAATGATGTTTGCCTTTTTCATGATTATCTTTTAAACTCTAGGTAGATGGAAACATTGTGTCATTATGGCCAAAGAACAACTTACAATATCAATAGTCTGTCTGCTTAAGGACACTGTATGTGGTCGTTGACAAAACATGTATGTATATCTATGTATGTTAACTGACTAGTTCTGTTCCACATGGACTGTTTGAGAGGAGTCTAAGATGAAGTTTAAGCTAAATTAGTGAAACTACCCAAATTACACAGGATTTAGCTCATTCTTTCACTACGTTTTAACATGTTTAAAACTTTGTGTAACTAATGATCAATGAGACGTTCGTCATTTATTCAAATGTAACATTTTTCTGAAAAAACATTTTACACAGTTCAATGCATTACAATAAACTGCTTCAATGAATGTACTGTTTGTACAAGGTAGAAAACAGAACTTTCTGCTTCTGCACTTCCTGTACGTTTCGGTAAAACATATTACATAGCTCAGTGACGCTGACCTCCTCGGGTAGATTTTCCAGTCCTGTGAACTGTGAACGGGAGTTACCAGAGGCGAGGGAAGTGACATGGTCAGGCACCTTGTAAATTACCAACAGTGAGGGGGTAGAACCTAAAATGGAGGTGTAAGTGAGAGGCTGTCAGGCAAAGCTCTGACGACGCAGCAATGGCATGTCCTCACGTGACAAGTCGTCACTATTAGTTGACATGAAAAAGTCAAGCACCTGAATACAGTCCAAGCTAGGAAAAACATTAATTTGGTTGGCTCTCAAAAAATCTGATCCTTAAGTTTTTCTTTGCTTCCTTCTCAGTTACAAACCATACAAACAACCTCTCCTGCTGAATGAACGGAGACGAAGGCCAGACGTTGTAGCTGTGGTGCTATACTTCCAAACAAACAAAAGTTTGTGCTGAGGAACTCTCCAAAGCACTTGGGCTGGCAAGGCCACACAAGCTCTACTCGACAAAGCATGAGGTGTATTCAGGCAGAGGCTTTCTCAGTGCTGCTGCTAGAGAACAAAGAAGAAGTTTGCAATTGTCTTATGTAATAAGTGTACTTCATTTTTTCTATTTATACTCTTATTTGTAATGTTTTAATTTGAATGTAATTTAAAAGAGAGAAGTTTCATGTAATTAAAGTGATCTTTTATTTCATTACAGTCATTTTTTTGTCTTTAGATGATGAGTCCTGAGAATATCACAGGAGCATAGAAAGTTGCTACAATCTTGGCTATTAGTGATTGCAGTGATGGGTATTTCCATATACTAAAAAAATTAAACATAATATAAAAAAACCCAAAAGAAAGACATCCAACTACTTCTGGGGACACAGTTAAATACGACATTTTGATGCACACATTTTAAGGCGTTTATCAAAGTGAGCTGAAATATATGATAAAAAGAGGGAGAAATGAGTGAAAGCCGAGTATTTTGTCCTGTGGGGTTCCTGGTGTGTTATTACAGTCTCCTCTGGTGCCGGCATGTGCTTTCTCTGACCCTTCATTACACGCACACAAACACACAATGCTAAGATACACACGCACACAGTCGCAGTGTGTGTGCATAAACTGATATACACACTCACCCTGACCCCTCCCTGATCAACTGGCTGCCCTTTGACCTGCTGTGCTGTAGCTCTGCCCAAACATACCCCAACCCCACTGAGACCACAATACAGCACTGTGGCGCCACGACCCACACAATGCTGCAGCATGTCAGAGAAAGACAGACGAACATCAACGCAGAGGGAGCGCGAAAAAAGCCCGGAAGAAAGAGAAGAACGCTGAAGCACTTAAGGAGGCACTCAAAAGAACTTTGAAAAAGTAATTGCAAATGTGATTGTCAAATGCTGCAACATGAGCTAAAATGTCCATCCTATACATGTCCTGCAAACATGCAAATGACAAGCTCACATCACTCATATTCAGTTTGGTTGAAAAAAAAATGGTGATAATAATTTTCCGCAATATTTTCCTCATACAATCTTATCTTCTCCAGTGGCTTTTCTTTCTGTTGCCCCCCTCCCTGTTCAAACATCACTTCTTAACATCCCTGTGACATGTTGTCAACCCCTGCAGAGAGCGTCCAGACAACTCAGTTTATAACCCACCATTAGCAAAGTCAAAGCAAACATTGACTTTATCTAAATAGTGGCTAATAGCCTTTAACATTAATATGCCCTGTAAAACTCTGGCCTACAGAACGGTGGTTGAAAACAAAAAAAAGGGGGGGGGGGGGTGCAGGGGGAGACAATACTCCCTGACTGCCAGTTCATTTTTCCAGTTCATTTGTAATGTTGGATTATATAGAGTTTTCTGATGAAGTATTGGTTTAAGATCACAGAAAATAGGACATCTGTGGAATTTTTTATCAAAACCAAGTGTAATCACATCAGAAATCGCATCTGGAGTTCTTTGGAACAGCAGCTTTACTTCTCTAAAGACAAATAATGTTTGGCCCTAACATGAATTAACAAGAGGAACTTAAAGTCAACTGGACAACACATAATCAACACACACACACTGTTCTTCCTTCTTTTAATTTTACAACAAAAGCATGTGAGATTTGGTAAGTAAGCAATAAATCAGAGGAATTCGCCTTTAAACTTCCTTGTGATTTTCACAAATAAACCAAATCTTCCTTATCTTTAGCTTCCTTCCATAATACTCGGAAAGCCGACAGAGTAATTATCTCACCCTCAGAGGTGTAAAAATGCTTTAACGTGGTTGAAATAAATTTAAGTGAAAAACCTAGACTGGCAGGTAATTGTCACCACAAGGCCACTTAATGGTTAACAGCATGTCAAATGGTATTTACGACAGTTAGGTGTGACTTATAACACACTACATTCACAAGTTAGAGGAGGTTTACTGATGTGCGTCTATTAGTGAGTGAGGATTAGCTTCCTGTTTGAGGCATCTGTCTCTGCAGAAGCTTAAAAAGAAATAAGCTACAAAGCACCAGCCTCTATTCCCACTACTCTTCGCAAAGTCAGATTAATAGTGCTGCTAAATTATTTTCTACTCTAGAGCAGAGAAAATAGTTGTCTTCAATTTGTAGCCACCAGGCAGATAATAGACCATAGGTTAAAAGTGAATATTTCTGTCCAACATTTCTATCTCTGTTATATATATCTGGTAATGCATCTATAATGAAGCATAATAACCCCAGACTAAGAGCACAGTTACATGCACAGCCAACTCAGAACAGAGTCCCATGTCAACTGGGCTGTTTTAACAGGACCACCATCCCTGCAACACTAAATGCACTGGAGTGGAATTCAGTAACTAACTGAAAAATATCTGACAGTGCACTGCTGTGGGCCAGGACCTTTCTTTATTCGACATGAGAGATGACTTTTGTCAGTTGAAGCTGCTGTTGTAAAAACCAGGGTTTTATCAAAGCATACTAATCTGAATCTGCTCAAATGCTTGCAAGTTGACAGGTAGCCTTAATGCACTTTTACGCTTTTCAGTCACAATTTCTAGAGCCTTTACTGCTTGACTAAAGAAAAAGAAAGCTATATGAATGAAAACAGCTTCACTGGGCGTTCGGCCACATCTTTATAAAGTCATCCTTTACTGTTGCTACAGAAAGATGCACAGCCATGGTAATTTTGGACATGTGGTAAGTTATTTGAAACACAGCCACATCAGTCTGTTAGTGCTTTTCTGAGAAGTTGGACTTCAAAATTAAATGGTAAGACTAATATATACTCTGTTGTCTTTCTTACTTTCTTTGGCCTGTCATTCTTTCATTCTTGTGCCCTCCTCTCCTCTCTTTACCTAGGCCCCATTCTCTCCAATGTATCATTGTTAGTGTTAGCTTGCTAATTACATTTCTCTGTAAAGAGTGTGTGGGACTGTGTGGAATCGGGGGTGGTTTGGTGATTGTAGGATGTGTGTGTGCTTACATGGGTTGAGTCATATTCATGGGCATTGTCTTCTATTTGTATATGTTTCCAGCATCTGCGTATACGGCTGTTTACACTCAGTACTTTCTGTCTGTCATTGTCTCCAAAGATGATGAGACACTTTCGTTCGTTCCCTCGCGAGTGTTTGCAGTGTTGCCTGTTTCATGGAATGAAGATGAATTTTTAATGTCTTTGAGGTTATTTACGCTTAGCCTAACAACAGATGAACCCTCTCATCCCTGTGTCTGTTTCTCCAACTCTGAACAGATAATGGGTGGTCTTTATGGCACAACCACCTGGGAAACATGGGACTGTTTAGAAAGAACAGAAAACCATACAAAGAAACATGGTCTCCTTATGTTATCCCTTGATACTTTCTATCTTTCTGAATCATAGGCCTTGTGTACACAGGAATGATGAGAAAGCGTAACGATGTATTGGAATATTCATATTAATATTAATATTAAAGAACACTGCATTTGGGTTATTCAATAATCACATTTTCTGCTGTGACCCAGTTATGTGATGAAGTTTGACTGCTGGCTCATGTCAACACACACTAAGATTCTCTTAGAAACTTCATAGCATGTTACAAATACATGCACACAAGTTTTCATCTCTGCAGACATCTAAACCAATAAATAATGAGGGGATGTGTTGTGTGCCTATTATCCAGTCAAAGCACATTGTGTTCTGATAAATCTGCCTCAAAAAAGGAAACAATGTAACCAAAGGTTTTTTAAAGCTGTATTCTGTATTTCACCATACCGCTACAATCTTTTTTGCAAAGGACTTTAAAACAACTACAGCACATAAATCTATACCTATTCTAGAAACGAAAAGAAGCATTCAGTGGAAAAGAACAATGTTTTAAGCCTCCTCAACTGAGGGAACATTGCAATGATATATGCTTAGAGCTGCTGAAAATATATCAACACAATGCAGCATCTGCTCTTCAGCATAAGGACAAAGAAAACCAAGAGAATGTACAGCAGCTGTAGTTCATGTGGCATGATAGTCGTCCTTCACAGGGGAGGTTGCATAATCGATCCCCAGCTTTCCCAGTTCATGACAGAAAGTCCTTGGTCAAGAAACCCATCATTCCAAATTAAGCTCACGTAGTGTTGTGTGTCAAGCATGAGCGATATAAGAGTTATTTTATGTCTGAATAAATTATTCACTCTGTGAGCTGCAGGTAGCAGGGAATGCCATGGTTTTCAGTTCTGCAATCCAGCTCAGTGCTACTCGGCTAACAAGGGGGGACTGCTAATCTCTCAGCTGCACAGTCTCATGCTCGACTATGTACAGATATTCGCACAAACACTGGATCACACACAAAAGTTGTGTAAGCTTTTGGAGTTCAGTTAGTTTGACTATTTCTGGTGAAATATGGACATGAATGTGCATCTCTGTCTCAGTCACACGTTTTAAAATTCATTCTCATTTTCTTCATGCAAAGGCCTCAGCTTTGTCAGTCTATCTGCTTTTGGCTAACGGTGAGTGGAAAACAGCCTTTAATAGAATCTGATACTTAACTCCCATCAATTCCTAACTCAGGGAAAGTAAGTTAGGGTAACACAGCTTTCTGATGACTTGTCAACATTTACATTTTCTCTTGTCATGTGGTCATTTTATCAGATGTAAAAACAGTATTCAGAATAACTTTCTGGATTCATGTAACAGCTTGCATTTCTAACCATCTGTAACATCTGTAACCATTTCACAAATCTGTGCAATTATTCAGTTTTAGTGCGTTTTGCTCTGTCAGAACTCGCATATAACAGCTCATTGTTCAAAAATAATATCCAGAGACTGGTATGTGTATAATCTTGAAAATATCAGTTGCCACAGTTAAAAATGTATCTCCTCATCATTCAATTTATTAATCATTTCAGTAAATGCAGCAAATGAAGAAATTCCAAGAAAATCATTCACTACTGACATTAGGAATAAGAAACTTGAATCTGCTTAATCAGGCAGCATCTCTGGGACTTTCAACTGAACTTAAAAAACAAATGTAAATTAGTTTTTTCCACACTTCAGAGCAGGCTGTAGTAAGATCTTAAAAAAAGGTTGATCTGACATCAACTGATCATCAGAAGCTTCTGAATCCTTCAGATCTTTTAAATGATAAAGGGTAGATAAAAATTGGAGCCACCAAACAATTTCCAGTAGTTAAGGCTAACGTTGTTCCACCTGGCTTCTCCTCCTACAAAAAGCAAATCAACTGCAGTACAACTTGCATTACATTTTCAATCATGTTATTTTCATGAGAATGTTAAATCTTTTTTTTTTTTGTCCAACACCTTTGTTTAGTTTGGATGGCTGTGGTCAATCCACTGGCTGCAGATTAGGAGTACATGAGAAGGCAATCCAGATCACTTATAATGACACATCTGCATGGGAGTCGGGCTGTTAAAACTGTGAGCAGGTTTTGCTTGACCCTGCGTGTGACCGAAAGAAATCCGACGTTTTCAGTAAGTTGACTTTGGAAGGCACATATTGTAGCGATTTGTTGAGTATCAGAAGAATGTCCAAACCAGGAAGGAAAGATTTCCTTCCTATTTTTAATTTTTAAATCTGCACCAGCTTGTAACCAAAATATGCTCAATTTTTGCTTTTGTTTACAGAAAGCAATGTTGAGAAGAAATCACACAGATAAGTTAACAAGCCTCATTTACACAACTTTGAAACCACAAAGAAACACTGAACGTCTGTCCACAAGGTGACGAATATCCAGGAGCGCCGCACTGTTCACATACCTTCCAGTTGTTTCTAGGCCAGCGTTTTAGTGTTATGGATGCAACAACAAAAAAAAAAACACTGCACAGAGCAACAGAACACTTTAAAAGCAGAGAACACCAGTTGTTTCCATCATTCCAGAGCTACAACCATCTAGGCCCAGTTTTTACACTATAAGAAAATCTTAAGTTTCAGTTTCTCCAGGTTTCCTAAAAGCTTTTTGATCTCTTGTCTTATCAAAACCCTCCCTGTGTTCTGCTTCATTCCTCCATTTATTTTTTATTTGTTACTCATTCCTGCCTCTCAGTTTCTTTCACACTGTTTCCCCACCCTTTCCCTTGTTTCTTTTTCTCACCCTTTCTTCCCTCACTCTTTCCATCTCCCTATTCTGACCTGCTTTCCTCTTGCCTTCTGTCCCCGCTGCCTGCCCTGGTTTTGTTGACACACTGCAGACTTTGAGGGGGAGGAAATGCTGTGGCATTGTACAGCAAACATCCCTAATAGGCTAATCTAATCTCATCTCCCTGCAGCCTGTGGCCCTGTGTTTACTTTCTGCCCCGTGTCTGCACGCTGGCTCGGCCTCGCCTCGCTGAATGCAGCTTTGTTCCCGCTGAAAACGCATCATCAGTGTGATCTCGGGAATAGGCGCCAACTCTACAACTGTCTGCTCATAAAGTCTGCAGGGGGGGAATTGCTGTTATGGAGCTGCAGCTATTTGTCTCCATTATGTTAAGTTTAATGAAGGAACAAAAACAAAACAGCAACACCCACACACAAAAGAAAAGGTGTGCAAAGTGGTGAAGGTGCTGGTCTGAAGCTGACCTTAGTGGCTGACCCCCATTGGGAATGTACAATTTAATCTTTGGAGTTGAAATTTTACTCTACTGCCAGCGTACCAGTATAACCAGCTGTGTAGATGATCACACTGTATAGTCTGCAAGTCGTTTGTCTGCCTGGGAGTACCTGCCTCAAACTTAATAACCTGTTAAAGATTCACAGACCATCCCTAGATCATTCTTAAAGTGAAGCTCATCATCGAAACAGAGTACCAGCACATCAGTTCCATCAAAATCCAAACTGCAGATGAAGCACTGCTGAACTACGGCTTCAGTTGCTGGGCTTTATCCAGCTGCTGATAATTTAACCGCCCATCTGCTGTAATGAGAGAATCTGTTACTTACCCCTGGCAGCTGTGTACATCACGGCCATCTCCAGCAACATACAGATCCAGAAAAGCTCCATTTTCGTTTAATGATTAACTGATTCGACCTGATGGAAGAAGAAATTCAGACAATAAGGAGGGGTGATTTTAAAATATCATGTCACACACTATGTTCTTTTGTTTTTTGGACTACGTCTCTTTATGTAAATCATAAAAACTGCTGCACTCTCCCAGCCCAAAAGCCACATTCATTATCTTACCATCTCCTCTTTTCCTCTCAGTATTTGTCAAAACAATTTTAGAAATACAATAAAACTGCAGAAAATTCAAATACAAATAAACAACAGCTTAAGTGCTAATTTTATTAACTTTTTAGTTCAGAGTCAATATGTGGGGTGTCTGATAAAAACATTATGATTCAAAAGGATCAAGAGAAGTGGTAAAAGGGTGCAAGCAGTATATCAAAAAGTTCAATCCAAATCGCTTCTTTTTGTGGTATTGCATTCTGAACAGTTTCTAAATTTGGTCCGTGGCAGTCAGAACAAAGTGATGTGTTCATCACTGACCAGACACGACTGTAAATCTGTCCAAAGGTTTTTTGGAAGGCAAACTACTTTCTCCAGTAGATTTATTTTGCCCACCTGTCCATACGGCTTACCTTACACTGGTTTTAATCTTTCTGCCACATAAATTCTTTCCCAAACCTTATGAGATCTTATTTCAGTACCGCACATGCTGCATCTTTGATCAGTCTGTGCCAACCAGGTCACTTTAAAGTCCGAACCATTAGGCAACAAGTGATTGTCACACCGAATCCAGGGAAGTCTATTTCATTTAATCTGCAGCTTCTGATTTGAAAACACTTTAGTGTTACATTTTGAGCCCTTCAAGGAAGAATTGAAATGATTTTGATGTAAAAGATTGAATCCTTAATGAAAGTGGATCTCCAGACCAGACTGAAGGTTTAATGTGCATATCACTTCTTTAAACAATATAAATGCATAATGCATGATTAGTAAATGTATATAGCCTAATCAATATAAAGTCTGTTTTGTAAGGGTATGATCAGTAAACATTTTAAAGGTCGCAGACCTCTGAAACCTGCACAACAGTCATTTTTTACATCGAGACTTCAGAACCTTAAGGATGACATATGGATACAACTCATTTAAAATGTCAATTTTGATTAGGCTCGGGGGTTTGATAGCCTACAGATGTAAGATAAATATTGAAATAAATAGAAATTCACAATGAAGTCAATGAAAAGCACAAACAAATATAAATGCTGTCAAAAACTACGTTAATATTGGACTTACTGTGAATATGCAGCAATAGCGAAAGGTCTTCAGTGTTTTACCCGCTGGTTATCAGCACACGTATCGTGCCTTTATCCCTAAAAAGAAGAGTTCTTCACCTTTCCTGCGCTTTTTTAAAGGATTTCTACGCACTTAATTCAAATGCAAGGCGATTCATTTGCAGACGTACAGATGCGCGTCCGTTATAAATCTCTAACTTAGAGCAAATAAACTGGGCAAACTCCGCGCCACGGCTGTAACTTTGACAAAGATGTGACAATGACAGCTTAAAAAGTGTCAAACAAACAAGCGCGGTCACACACGTGAGAGCTTAAAGAGTATCCGTGATATTTCTGAATGACAGTCCGCATATAAAACGCACGAATGAGCGCAGCACCGAGATCTGATACTGAAAGAAATAGAGCAGTGGAAAAGAACGTAAAAAACAAGCAAAAAATAAAATAAAACTACTTTACATCATCACAACTTTACTAGCACGTATCTATAGAAATCATAAACCTGAATACTACATCCAAATTGCCTCCAGCAGCGGTTCAACGTCTGGATTTGTGCTGCGGGCGAAACAACAAAACTGCACAGGCGGACTGTCCCAGCCCGAAACTTTCCGCCAATCAGAGGGCAGGCCAATCAGGGATCAGACCAATCAGAAAAAGCGAAGCGCAGGACAAATTTGGAGCACTTTAGACGATTTGGGGGGGAGGTAACACTGAATTAAGTTATTATTTGTCATAATTTGACAGTGTTTGCAAGGGTACAAAAGTGTGGTGTCAAAGTTAAAGATAATGTTAGTGTGTAGTGAATGAATCGCAAATTATAATTATCGTTGTGATCAACTATAACAGCAGTCATAGTTATAGAGGTGTGCTGTTTTTTGATTACCCTATTCATTAAGTCTCAGACATCTACACCCGCAATAAGTTTTTCATAGATATGACAGGTCTAGACTGCCATCTCGTGGCCATTAGGGGTCTTTGGAGCAGTATATAGTCACCCCCAGTCTGCTGTTTTCCCAAAATATGACAAACTCGATGCTTTCCTGGATGCATCATTAGAAATAGATTAAACATTTCGATAAAAACGTGTTGTTTATGATCATCTGGTTCATCTTGAGATAGTCAAGAATGTCCCTATATTGGAAATGTACGATAACAGCTGATAAGCTGTTTGCAGAAACAACAACAACAACAACCAGGTTTCAGATAAATAAATACATAAATAAATTAATTATAAATAAATAAATAAATAAATAAATAAATAAATAAATAAATAAATA
>JABUIW010000031.1:5838190-5855877 GCA_013363375.1 Menidia beryllina | reverse complement strand
ATAAATAAATAAATAAATAAATAAATAAATAAATAAATAAATAAATAAATAAATAAATAAATAAAAGTTTCTCAAATAAGATCTATGCTGTGAAGTATCTGCAATCTGGTGGGGCGTTTTTTGTACATCCTCTATCCTAACATTCACTCTCATTTTTCAAAGCAGCACGAAATATGTGTGGATACATGACAACATCAAACAAGTGATTTCTTTACCAGCTAAAAACTTCCTTTGCTTAACAATCAAAAGTTATCTGAGAGTTTTCGATTCAGATATGCAAAGTGAGTTTTCAAAGTGCTTGTACAGGAGAGCAAATAAACTCTCAAATAGTTTCCAATATTGATGAGACTATTTTTTAGTGCCACAACTAATTTGTGGCAACTAACTGTGATATTTAAACCAAATACAAGCATTATCACCAAATGAATGCAAATGAGGGGCGGCACGGTGGTGTGGTGGTTAGCACTGTCGCCTCCCAGCAAGAGGGTTCTGGGTTCGAATCCCGGGGGAACCAGGACCTTTCTGGGTGGAGTCCAAAAAACCTGCCAAAAAACAGTCCAAAAAACATGCATGTTAGGTTGATTGGAGATTGGGGAAATTGCCCTTAGGTGTGAATGTGAGTGTGAGTGGTTGTTTGTCCTGTGTGTGGCCCTGCGATGGACTGGCGGACTGTCCAGGGTGTACCCTGCCTCTCGCCCGTTGACTTCTGGGATAGGCTCCAGTTCCCCCCGCGACCCCATCAGGGAATAAGCGGCATTGATAATGGATGGATGGATGGATGGAATGCAAATGAGGTTGCTCAGTTCCACCACAAGGTGGCGACAGACGATTATACATAGGAGATTCCGCAGTATGCATATTTTAGAGAAAAGAGACTTGAATGTGACATTATGCATTTGTTGATCTTTTCAATTAAGAATCCAAAATGAATTCTAACCTTCATCTTTTAATCCTAAAGCTATGATTTGTGCTTCAAGCAGACTTGTGTGCTTCAGCATTTTTTTGCCAATAAAACTTAAGGACTCCTAGATTAGATTCTTTCCACTTGAAATGGTAGAATACTTCCTATTTGTTTTATCTTAATTTCTTAAATCTTTGTTGCGAGGAGAGAGATAGAGTGGTTTCGGTGTAAAGCTGCCAATCTGTCAATTTACCCACTGTTTTGTGTTGTATGTTTGTGAACATTTAGAAACTGTTTGATTCTGAATCTGAGACTCAAGGATAAAATGCATCTTGTTGGGTGTTTAGTTGATGGACAAACTGCAGTGGAAAAAAATTATATAGGAAGACGAATTAAATATTTTTTTTCCAATCATAATTACAATTTAAGTCAAATGGATAATAAAAATGACTGACTTTGTGACATATGTACTCTGATATTTGGGAGTAGCTGGTGAAGGAAGGATTTGGAATAACAGAAAAGTTTACAGTATATTTTACCCTTTAAATGGGTAGATTTGAGGTGCTGCCTATTCTTCCTCTGCTTATCAAACATATATTTTTTTAAGGTTCTGGTCATGTATCCAAATATGGATACAAGTGCACAGTTGTTTGGCAGTAGAATGTTGTTGTAGAATGACAGCCCACAACATAGCAATGCAAAACAAACCATTTAAAAATAAGTTAAAGCAAATAATCCAAATGTGACCTTGTCCCAAGCTGCACATTTTCTATTCTGTTGGTCAGCAAGAAGAAACCAGCAAATGCAGGCGTCCAATCGAGTTAAAGCAGTAGTTAGGACGTGGTTGTTTTCGTTATTAGGTTTTACTGGGCTCCAGCCAGTTCAAGAGGGCGTTTATATTCTGCAGGCAAAGCAAAATGTCACCTTCAATCTGTACACTTTGTTTTCAAAAGGTCATAATTAGCTAGCAGTTTTGAAACAATTATGGGCAAAGTGCACCAATTTCCCTCTAAAGCAAAACACAGAATTATTCATGGATAGCAGAACTGAGCTGTCTGTATGTGTGAAACACTTGTGGTTTGGTGTTAGTCCGCTTGTGCTGCTTTGGTCCAGTATCAGATGCTTTGTCTCTGTATCAAAATCTAAATGTAGCATACAGAGAGTGGCATGGACTATTTTTCATTCAAGCAATTCAAACCCTCCACATGTAGGAGCAGCTGAGACTAATTACAATTTACTTGCCAGGCTGGAGAGTCTTTGGCAATAGAAAGGCATACAAGCGCTCACTCAAGGGAAATTAAACGGCAGCTGCTGAGATTCAGAAAAGTGTAAATGAGTCATTGTCACTGTTTCTGCACATTCGAAGATTTGGAGCTGTATCGCACTTGGGCAAGTTGTGCCACAGGTAAAGTCAGGTTTTTAGTCCGCTAAGCTTTTTTAGCTTTGATGTGCCCGACAAGCATGACTGGTAACTTTGTCAAAGTAAAATATGTTTACGTTGAAGTTATGCAAAGCCATATGTTCTATAAAACCAGATTGGTATCAGTTAGTCTGTCTTAGAGAGATCATCGATTGATATTGTGGCACGGGCAGCCAGACCTTGAATGGAAGCTGTTCTGATTGAGAGTTGAAAGACTGAAAGGAAAAAGATCAATGCATTTCCTAAGGTGTGATTTATGATAAAAGTGTGAATGTAGGTTTATGTGCTTATTATGTACCAGGTATTCTGAGTGCGTCTACCTCTGGCCTCTTGTACTGGGTGTGGGTATGCATGAGTTTGTGTCTCCTTGAGCCTGAACCCGATGTAGCTGCTGGGAGGGTTGGGCATTTATGAAGGAATTCTGTAATTTTCAAAACTGTGGTTTAAGTTTCACTCTTTTTAACAAGCTGGTTTGGGCGCTGATAATGGAAAACGGCTGCAGCTCGGGAGAGGGAGAGAGACTGAGGTAGAGAGGGACTTTTGGCAGACTTTGGATACACTTCCCATTTTGCAAAATATGTTTTGCAGTTGTCTCTTTGGGGACTTTTTGGGTTATCATTTCTGGAATATAAGACAACAGGCTTTAGGACAAGAAAAAAAATAAATTAAAAAGTAAAACAAATAAAGAGGGCATATTATTTCCAAAATGCGTAAAACAGTAATTCAATAACTCTCTTTTTTAAAAATGTTATCCAGTTTTTCTTCACCACATTTCCAGAAAATCCATTATGTACAGCTAACTATGTTATATTAATCTGTTTTGTCTGGAAGGGCCGACTGAGTGTTTAAAGGAAATCACATACACCAAAAAGACAAACCAAAGAACTGAAGTATTTAGGGCTTGAAGACCGGGAGGCACAGAAATGAATCTGCGTCTCTAGCAGATACCTGCATTAGACATTTTTGCCAACCCAGTTGTTATAGAAATACAGAGTTCATAATGTCTTCCAATTGCATGCATTCCGAGCTGATAAACAGTGGTCAGTTGATCAAACGAGGTTGTGAGAAATGGACAAAAATACCTACTATTAAAGCCCTGCAGTAGTCAACATTTCAAATTATAACATTAATTTGATTTATGTAAAAGTAATACACGGTATGTAAAGGCACTGGGTTTTATCTCTTGCCATTTGAAGTGACAACCTTTTTGAAAAATGAAATTCAAAATAACCAAGTGAGTTTGTTTCGGCCTCTTAGGGGTGAAGATATGTCAGTCAGTGGGCTGGCCATATACTGTATGCACCCCACTGAGATGGCACATAAGGAGCTCATATTAGAATTCTCCCCACTCCCCATCTCTGTGTTGTGCAAAGGTTGGCATTAAGTTTGCAGTTACTGTACCTCGGGAGAACTCTGACTCACATCTGTTAGAAAGGTAAAATGGAGAGTTTCAATTCACTTTCAACTTCAAACAGCCAGCGCTAAAGTAACCTTTCTAACCATGCCCAGCAAAAACAGGGCATTTTATCCCTGGGAGTCTGCACTAACAAGACTTTCAGCGGGTGTGAAGTCAATTTCACATGACTCTCTGCTAAGTTTATACAGGATATTCTATAGTTATTATGATTAATGGTGCATTCCGTCAAATATACTGTATTTTAAAATAGTTTAAGCATTAATATGAGCTAAGCTTTTTCACACCTCATCATCGTGTGTTGCAGTTATATCCCCTAATAATGATTTTCTTTTGCACACTGCCTGTAAGGAAAAAGCACAAACTGTGACTTCTGGCAACAGTGTTGACAGGTGAACTAGATCCAACAGTAAATAAATGTTCCCAGATTCCCAAATTATCATCATGTAGATTTGGCTCTTGGACTGCTTTGATTCAAAACTGTCTGGTAATGTCCTGTATATTGATTTCTGTATTTGAGTCAGGGTTTACAAACACATAGGGGTTCCTTATATTAAAAGAGGCTTTAATACAACACTGCATCTTACCTGAAAAAATATATCTTTTGTATTGCTTTGAATTATTAAAGACATATGTCGAGAAGATTAGCTTCAAGGCAAAATAAAAACTGCCTATATAGGTGTTCTAACAAATTTAAATAGTAAGTTATTACATGTGTACTGATGAGTCTATTTCTTACTATTACTAATGCAGTCATGCAAATTGCCACTGGATGTGTCACTCCTGGTAGTATCAATTCAACACATCTTTTTTCTCTGACAAAAAACAAATAGCAACGACTCCTGTGACGATAGCTTTATTAAAATAAATTCCCAGAGATTGATGGAAACAATGGCTAAGTTTCAAGCAAAGCCTCGGTTTCCACATCTGGATGCCAGGTAGTCCAACTTCAACACACTAGCACACATTCATGCACACAAATATACACACTGGTCCAAGCGACCAAGGGGGCCTGTTAAGCTAACAGGAGATATTTAGCCCCCAGACTGGGAAAATAAAAAGGCTAATGTAATGGAGCCAGCTGTAAAAGCACAAAATTGTACCAAAGTAAAATACAATAGGACATTGCCTAACTTATGTTGAGTGTAACTCGAGCTGAGACGAAACAGATTCGTGGTTAACTCTGGTTGCAGCTTTGCCAATGATGACATCAGATGTAGAAGTGTATGAAATTAGAAGTGTACTGAATTCTCCAATGAATGAGACATAATGAGTTGTTTTTGTTATAAAAAAAGGAACTCTGGCCATGTAGAATGTGAATGAAACATCTTTAATGCCTTTAAAAAATAATTCAGTCTATTCTAACAACCCCATTTTTCTATTATAACAGTTGAGAGCAAGACTAGACAAAAGTTTATCAATTCTGGACGGCAACCCCTCTAAAAAAACTAATTATTTGTCTATTTTTAACCTAAAAGGTCTGCGAACAGAGTACAGTAGCATTAAAACTCTAATGGAGATTATGAAAAGTCAACAAAATTGGCCTTGCCACTAAATGGTATGGCTCAATGATATTACTTTAAAATATATAAATATCAAAATATTTGAAATTTCTTAGTGGCCCTGGTCATTATAAGTAGAAAAAAATCTCTATGTTGAGAGAGAGAGGAAAAAGATTTCTGCATAGTGTTTTATATTTAGCTTCCTTCAAATGAATGAGTGACTTTGCTATGTTTATGATCACTTTGGGGGGAGGCCAAATACAGCATGTAGAGGACGAGAAGCACTTCTGACTACATGTAGAGTTGAATATTTTTCATGCGAGTTGAGCCTGTGTGGGCCTGTGGAACCGGCGCTCCTGGTACTATTTCCAGTGCTGCTGTAAAAACTTTGTCGGCGCGGCGCTGGTGGCCTTCTGACGCGCTGTTTGCTCCGCTTTGTTCAGACTTTTTCGTTAAATAAAGTTTTCATAACAGCTTTATTATTAAGTCCATTTCTCATTCCCCACACTCTGAGGTAATGTGAAGCATTGGTGCTTTTTATGAGCACATAACACTAATGTTAGACCTTTGCTGCAGTCATGAGCTAATGCTCTGAGCCCCCCCTTACCTTTCACATTCAGACCATATATCTCTCTTTTCTCCTCTCACTCCCTCTGCACTCTTAAAGGTGTTGAACTTTTTTGCAACTCTGGCTTGTATGATTTCATGGCCATGCCATACTTATTGGCTGTTTAGTTTATTGTTTGTTACTGTTAGCAATTTGTTTCTCTAGTTTCATGCATTTTTATTGGTTCATGTTACGTGCTATATGTTTATATTGCATTTTTTTTACCATTTGTCTCTTTTTTTTCCATTTTCATGGGTTTTTAGTTAAACATTTATGATACACGCCTCTATCACCACTGGAGGATTTCATCTATTAAATATTTATTTTCATTAAATGTGACTTTTTGATGGTTTGCAGCTGTTTTCATTTGAATAATCCTATCCTAATTCAAAGACTATAGATGGTAAATAAGTCAAAATAAGTCTGTTTTGCCATCTGCAGTTTAATAAATTCTGCCACTATTTCAAAATGGACACACTATTAGGTTAATTGATTTCCTTTTTATCTTGTACATTTTTTTCCTACACTATCACAAAAGTCTCCCACCCATGTGGAGACCTGGAGTTAACTTATGTTTGCCCACCTGTAAATCAGAGTCCTGGTTCCAAGTTATCAGCCAGATTTAAGTCTGTTTCTAATGACTTATAGCGTGCCTACAAATCTGCAGAATTACCACAGCTAAGCTCCCTCACAAAGAGCAATTCATTTTCATTTTCTTTACTATTCTTGCAAAGTTCTAATCATTAGATTTATAGACTCCTTAGTTTTAATTTTACATTGAGTTGTTTGTGAGGCACGAGCCAGTCTGTTTAACTGAAAACTAAAACCTAAGGTAAAATCCAGTTAAAGGCTTTCAGTTTATATTTTGATTCGATGCATTCACATACATTCACATTTCATATTTCTTTAGTTGGATGTAAACATTTTCAGTACAAACGGATTAATCTTTGTGTCATGTAGTTTTTGTTTATGTCTCTAAATTACAGCGACGTTTCAAATTCCTGTTTCTAATAGTATCTAATGTAATCCTGAGTCAAACCATCATCAGTTCAATCTGCGGCCAACTGCGCACGTCAGGAATTAGTAGTCTCAGTTGGCCTGCTGATTTTGCATTTATATGAATCAGTCAGTGAGAGAGAGAGAAAAAGACTGATGATGAAAAGGAGGGAAAAAACACTTTTAAAAAACACATTTAATTTCTAAGAAAGACTGAGGAGGAGAATGGACATCAGATGCACCTCTCCTATTTGATGAGGTCCAACAATGTGTCCGTGCATGCAAAGCATTGATGTTGTATGGAAAATGTAGATTTGATTTACCTTTCTGACAAATTCAGCAAATTCAAGTTGCAAATATTTCTTTCAGGATGTGAGCTGTTACGCTACGAGCTCTCCATTATGTTTGAATCCTCTTTATAATAAATTTGGGTGCTATAGAAATGTAGCATCCTGTAGTTTTATGAGTGAACTCCATTCTGGAAAGAAGTGCTACAACTGGAAACCACAAAACCTAACATCGCTTTATTGAAAGAAGAGAACACTGGCTCCATTTTCAGTTTCTCACTCTCACAAACAGCTTTTTATGAAGCTCAACAAATTGCTTCCTTCCTTCCTTTATTTTATTAAATCCATTCATGAAAACTGTGGCTTGCGCCTAAAAAAGTTGTGAACTGTTTCTTAAAATGTTGTTTTAAGATGTAAAATAAAGATAATTAATGTATTGTATTTAGCAGAGTTAATGCTTGTTTCTGTAATAAAACCTTATAAATTTCGCATTTTATAATATCTGAGGAAATTAGAATGATTTTTGTCATTGTGTGAATGAAACACACCATTTAGTTGAACTATGGGGCTGTAACACTATATACTGATCTTTTTTACCCACAACATATAGATTCACTGTTGATACCCATCCATCCATCCATTTTCGTTAGCGCTTATTCCCTAGTGGAGGTCAAATAGCATAGCAGTGGTCAAGGCAATTGATTGGCTGAAGCTTTGATTGATAGCTGCTGACCGTGACAACTGTTGGAGCCATGTTTGGAGCTGTGAGTTGAAGTTATCATGACTTTGATGCACTTATTGAAATGCACTTGTTTCATGACTTCATATTCTCATGAATTTATTATTGAATGGCAATATTTCAGATTTAAGGGATTTGAAGTTAACATTGCACAATGTTTTTTTTTTTCAAGAGTAAATCATCATACTCCCCTGCAATAGTTTTTGCATGAGACATGGGCATAAATATATTCAGCAAATGCAGGACCAACTTCTGACATTGTTTAGTTTAGTATGTAAAATTACACTGGAACACTCCCGGAGCAACTTCACAAAGCCAAACGGGGTCAGAAGAGATCTATGAAGGAAAAGATCTCGGAGAGACTGGTACAGCAGAAGTTCAGACGTCACCTTTAATGCAACTTGAACTTTAGATTGAACCTCGGTGCAGACTGCCTACTTTTACTCTATCTGCTCTCATTTGTGTGTTACTCTGTCTTTTAGTGTAACAAAGTATGATTTTAACCTTTTTGTCAGAGCTGCTGGTTGGTTTGTTTCCTTTTGGCTGTTGTTTTGAAATTATAACAGGCAGATGATTAATATTCTTATGCCATGGAATACATTATTTTTGATCATTTGTCAGTCCTGTTTGGTAGCATCTGCGATGGACTGGCGGACTGTCCAGGGTGTACCCTGCCTCTCGCCCGTTGACCACTGGGATAGGCTCCAGTTCCCCCTGCGACCCCATCAGGGAATAAGCGGTATTGATAATGGATGGATGGATGGATGTTTGGTAGCATTTTGTTGTTACTCCACTGTTAAGAATATACAATATTATAACTAATCTAAGATAAATGTAAACTTGTCTGATTTGCAAATTTTTAAAAATATTTAGAGCCATATGATTTCTTTCATGTGACATAAGTAGAAGTTGGATTCGGTTTTGAGTCAAGTCTTGAATCAATTATTTTCAGTTTAGTCCAAGGAGGTAAGCTATAAAACATCAGAATCTTCTTTAAAAAGATTATAGGGGAACATCTGCTTTGACTGAACAGAGGATACCAGATAAATCTACTGTATCATAGTTTTCTCAAGTTCTCTAATACCCTGTACTATAAACAAAAAATATTGTGCACACGGTAGTGACAATACATTTATTTTTTATTTTTTGGTCGCTATTCTCAGCCGACTGTGTCTAAGATTCAGTATTGCACCTCTCTGCTGTCTTTGAGCTGAAAAGAGAACTAATCCCTGCAATCAGGTCCCCAGATTTAGTGGAATGACTTTGTAGACTTCAGACTTCATGTATAGTAGTTTTATTTGGGAATTAATCGCTCAATCGATTTCACACTTTTGTCTATGTAGTGTGTTGCTTACGTGCTGTTCTAAGTAATCAGAGCACTGCAAAAGAAAGTAGTGGCAATCAGCTCTCAGTCTGCAGCTGTTTGTTTACTTCCTGTCATCTGCATATGAAAGCGACTTTTGTTCTAGTAATGTGTAAAAAAAACACATTTTTGTAATCTGTGTATGATGGCATGTTCCCTGATGTCTTCTCTCCACCTCTGGCTGTCATCTTTGCACATCACCTCCACAAACAAACACAGAGATGGGAAACAAATGTCAACAAAGACTTGCTCATGTTCTCCCGTCTGTCTCCTTGCAAACAGCCCGAGCATGTTCTGCAGTGCGATGAACATCTCTTGTCAAATATAATCCTTTTTTCTCAAAGACCAGCTTCCTTGACGCCACACTTCTAACAATAAAGCTCCTGTGTTTTCCTATCCGAGGCCATCAAAGTAGTTATAGTTCCCCAGCAACAAAAATAAAAACAGTTTTTGTGTTTTATATGGAAAAACCTAGTGACCTCTGAGCTAGAGTTGCTGGAATTTGCAGACACAAAGGTAGATTGTGATTTAAAGCTGAAAACAGACACAATTTCCCACCACAAATGATGATGCATAGATGTATTTGATTATTGGCTCCAAAAACTTGTTTTTGTATAGAAAAAAAAGGGATAATTAGTGAAAAGGAAGAACAGCTGAATTAGTGAGTGATGAATTCAATCAAGCTATCTGTGTAATGTTCGGTTCTGCGGACCCAAAAACACCCTGAGGCAAACGGTCAGTTCAAACAGGTTTATTATCGGAATATCCTGAGGGCGTGGTCAGGCAGGCGAGGTCGGCACCGTGTGGTCAGAGTCCAGCAACTAATCAGGGGGTAATCCAAGACGTGGTCCAGAAACGAGCGAGGGTCAAGGCCAGGGGAGCAGTCCAGAGGATCAGACGGGAACGTGGAGTCGGGCAGGCTGGGTTGAGGGCACGGGCAGGCAGGCAGGGCACTGAGTCAGACCAGGCAGAACTTAAGCGGGCAGAAGAATCAGACGAGGGACAGGCAGGCTCGGAAAACAGGGTCAGTCAGGTTGTATCAGGCAGGCAGGCAGGCAGGCAGAATAATAATGCTGGAAGTACTCACACGGAAGATTAGAGACGGTCTGGCCCAGGTGAGTGAGTGAGTGGAGTATAAGTACTGACCGGGACAGGTGCGACCAATGTCGCTGATTGCAGGGAGTGAGTGAGCCGGTGGGCGGAGCCAGAACGTCACAATCTGAGTGTTTGATTGTGATGAAAAACAATTAATGAGGAATAACTATTTAATATTTGACACAAAGAACCAGGCAGCTAAACTGAAAAAAGACAATGCCAGGCTGACTGAAATAGAACTTTTGAAATCCAAATAAATACTTCAGCTTGACAGAAATGGAGCAAAATCAAATCTTTGTTGCGATATCACACCCAGATTATGCAGCTGGGGACACTCTGCTAAACTAAAAGTATTCTGAAGATTTGACATAATTGTAACAGCAAAACAGAAGTATACTGCCGACTTCTCAACAGTGCTTCTGTAATTCATATTTTTGTTAAATAAAGGCTTTTTTTATGGTCAGGAATTGTAATTGAAAATCAGCCCAATATGGCCGGGTGTTAAATCTCAGTCACAGAGCATTTCCAAACAATTGTTTTGTTGTAATATAACCTACAGATTACAACTGCATTGTCATCTGACAAAGTCACCATTGAAATAACTTCAAACAATAAATGTGCCTGAATGCAGAAATTAAGAAGCAGGAGAATGTGATGATCTGTCTGTTTTTGAAAGGCCTTGTTTCCAAACATCATACAAACCAACAAAAAAAACTCTTCTGCAATTATTTCTAATTTATTAAATCTATTCCATGTTCTATCAGTCTATTTTAATGCTCTGCAATACAAAAATTTGCCATTTTTCTACATTCATTGCCCTTTTAAACTTTTCTATAATTTGTGATTCCTACTTTTTCCTCTTGTTTAGTTTAAAGTACATTTCAAGTTATAATTCCAGCACATCTTGTCTTTTTTTTACTACATAAATGGCCTCTTCATGTTGTGTCATGTTAACTCTGTATGGAAAACCTTAACCATCAACCTGGTTTCTGGTCATTTATGTTTTGCAAACTTTATAAGCTTCTTAGGATCTACTGTTTGGGTTGTTCCTCAAGAGAAAAATCTTTTAAAAATTCTTTTAATCCAATGTATTTGAGGTTAATTTAGATGTTTAGATGTGATAAAAGACAACCATTTATTTAAGATATCTTTTCTCTCCTGAAAGGTTTGTGTTACCCAAGTGTCAAGTTCCTCTAATGCTTAGATATTTCAGTGCTTGTGTTTTTATACTGCATGCACATATGTGGATACCTTATTCATCCATCATTCTATTTTTACATTTCCAACATTTCAAACATTCATTAAGTTGCTTTGATCATGTTGTCAACATGTTTTATGTTTAATAAATTAATTTATTCTCTTTCACGAACTTGTCCACTTCTGCTGCTTCATTAGACTTCTGAGTAACTGTTGCAGCAATGCTTGCAGCTGTGCAATTAAACCAGTTCATAATGGGAATTTTAATGGAGAATTACTTCATGAACCATTTGTTTATATTACCTCAACTCAAAGAAAGCATGAACTTGGCCTGAGAGAGTCCTCTTACTAATTAGACCAAATGTTACTCTTGGTGATACGTTTTTGGACCCAACAGGAAACCATGACATGGATTTATGTTTTTCCTATTCTTTAAACTGGGAACAGGTCCAGTTGAAATCTTAAAATGTGTATCCACCCTGCCTGTTGAACACCGAATGATTACATCTGGGCGTAATCTGTTATTCTTTCTTTGATGGTGATAATTAGTGGAAAGCAATGAGAGGGAGGAGGAAAAAAACACAGAAAGACTAAGTGAGGGAACACAGCCATTTGAAAATGTACAAAGAGAAAAAGAGCAGATTCAATGGCTTTCCAAAGAATCTTTTCAAGTTTCAAAAAGGCTTCTCAACTTTGATACAGATTTGTATTCTTTCCTCCATCTCCACAGTGCAGCTTGAAAAAAGAGACGCTCACGGACAGAATTGTCTGCATGCAGATGGGAAGATAAAACAAGAAAAGAAAAAATGGCCTCAAATGTTTCTCTAATTCCTGTGCCGCTGCATCAGATTAGTAAATTTATCTGTCACAAGTCCTACTCTAGGCGGCACCGTGGTGTGGTGGTTAGCACTGTCGCCTCCCAGCAAGAGGGTTCTGGGTTCGAATCCCGGGGGAACCAGGACCCTTCTGGGTGGAGTTTGCATGTTCTCCCTGTGTCTGCGTGGGTTCTCTCCGGGTTCTCCGGCTTCCTCCCACAGTCCAAAAACCTGCATGTTAGGTTGATTGGAGATTGGGGAAATTGCCCTTAGGAGTGAATGTGGGTGTGAGTGGTTGTTTGTCCTTGTATGTCTTGTGTGTTGCCCTGCGATGGACTGGCGGACTGTCCAGGGTGTACCCTGCCTCTCGCCCGTTGACCACTGGGATAGGCTCCAGTTCCCCCCGCGACCCCATCAGGGAATAAGCGGTATTGATAATGGATGGATGGAAGTCCTACTCTTTCTTTTATGGCAGGGATCTGACACACATGACAAGAACGCATAAAAAAATAAAAAAACACAGGAAAGAAAAAATAGAACGCCAAAGGAACTCCTGATTAAAGACGTACTGTAAGTAGAACATTGAGCATATGGTGGTCAAGTCTGCTTTTCAAGCACGACCAGCTGCTCTCACATTTAATCATTTTATGTTTCTTTTACAGTTTCATGTTAATTATGCATTTATTGTAACGCATTCACTGATTTTTTATGCTGAAGAACCTGCTGGTGGGCTGGCACCTCTCGGGCACCTTCTCTGTGTGGGTTTTTCTTCACATATGCAAAGTTGGCTTTTTCCTGTAGTGGTCTTTATTTCAGTAAAACATTGTAATTTCACGATTGATCAGTATATTGATACAGAACCACAGGTTTCTGAACCTTTTTTATGAACAGCTGTAGCCATGTTGTTATCAAACGTAATTTCACTTGCATAGAAAAATTCCAACACTTAGATTATATGGAAAGCTAGACCTTTACTGAATGACAGAAAATGAAAATCAAACAGTCTACCCTTCTGGTCAACTTTTCTCTGACCCACCTGTAAACAGTAGCAGCAGGTATACAGTATGTACAACTGCTTTATAAAATAAAAGTGCATTCTTATTAAGTTAATGTAATAACCTGCAAACCTAATTTTACACCCAGCTCATAGAAAATATCAAAGCGCCTTTTTAGATACATATTCTTCCAGACGGATTATTTTTGTAGACAATGAACCAGGAAATTAACATTCTTTTTTTCTCTGAAAAGGTGATATTTTAGATACCTTACCCCCTCCTATTTGGAGATAACTGCATTAGACAGCAGTGGTTGTGTGGTCTGTTAATATTACATCCAGACCTCCCACAAACAAACAAATTCTGCCGTATGATTCTGTGAGATGAACAGACACTGGAATTTTAAATGTCAACAATGTCTTTATGTCCTGATTCTGAGATGAAGAACTTTTTAGGCAAATTCATCTTCTACAAATATGTTAGTTGTCAAATAAAGATTATGATCAGTCGGTTGACACAATAGATTTTTTCCGAGATACAGACTGATAACGGTAAACTATTGACTGGGTGGTCAGGAAACTCCCTTCTGGAGATATTTGAAAAGTGAGAAAGATGTACTTTTTTGTATCTGGTTATTCAATCACATCTGACTTTTATGGAGGATAAGATGACTTTTTGTTTGTAGACATTTCCTAAATGTTTCTCATTCTGTTGTCTGGCTGTTTAGGCACAGGCATATTTGAGTTACATTTCCTTCTCCATACATCAAGCACCATCTATAGTTTCTTTGATGCTTTATACAATCTTGATTTTGTTACTTTTGTTGTCATGCTCCTTCTTTGAGGAAGCTGTTTCCCCTGAGTTAAATAAAATAATTATTTTATCTGTTGGTCATTCAGAGCACTTAGCGTATTCAAGGTACACAGTCTTATCTTCACCACTTTTGTTGTACTTGCTTTCTTTAGAAGTGTTTTAGTTGCCTCTCTTACTTTGAGGTCATACACTTGAAAGTCTGTAACTTATGGATATGATGGAAAATCAGAATCAACCAGGAAACGTCATATGAAACTTTGAAGGAGAGTAATGCGTTCTGCTTGTGTTACAATGAGAGCCACCTTTGTGTTTAGTTTGTCAGCTCTTGATATTTGTGCTTTTTTCTTTTGTTGGGATGTCAAGCACAAACATTCTCACCTCATGTGGTCTGTATCAGTCAACATTCAGAAAATTCAAAATGTACATCCTCTTTAAAGTCAACCAAAATGTGAAAAATACGTTTTTCAATGTTTCCAGTTCAGATGAAAACATCTTTAATCATCCAGACACAATCTTACATGTTATTCTAAGGGAGGAGGGCAGAGGAGCTATCATTTTTATAAAATATTTTCTTCAGCAAATGATATGACAGCTCTGCCATTTCTTAAAACTTACTTTTTGGAAACAACTTTAGGAGATCTTGAATTTTCTGTTTTGGGATAGATCATCTCTTTTCAATGTTTTTGATTAAACACAAGCATTTACAAGAGCTCTGACCTTTTTTGCTGCAGAACCTCCTACCGTCATGTTTTATCACCTTTACCTTTTCTCTAGTTCCTCCTAAATTCCTCAGCTTAATCTCATGACACC
Source organism: Menidia beryllina (assembly GCA_013363375.1). NCBI lineage: Eukaryota > Metazoa > Chordata > Actinopteri > Atheriniformes > Atherinopsidae > Menidia > Menidia beryllina. The sequence continues at coordinate 5,840,923 of JABUIW010000031.1, read as the reverse complement.
TTACTCTAACTTTTCTCATTCTGCACCCCCTTTTTACATTATCATCTATTTCTTTACTAATTTCTATGAACACTCCTATGTTCTATTATCTATGTCCCCTTGGCTAAACTTTAAGCCCTGGCATAATTTTCTGATAAATTCTGCCTTTGTGTTGTCTCTTTGCTTCTAAACTCCCTCTCCTTCGCCTTAACTTTTTAAAAACTTGTCAGCTCCTTCCAGCCTCGGCCTTCCCTCTCCTCTTGAAAAGTCATAAAACTGCAGTTATTTGCACTTTAATGCTGGCCTCAGGCAGTTTAAACCACAGAGGAAAAAAGTAACAAGATGTGCAAAGACATTGGAAGAAAAATCTGAAAATAAACCTTCAAAGAAAAAAAACAAGGAGGAAGAAGATTATAAGCAGGAGACACGAAGACATGAAATTACCGAAAAGTGTAGAGATAGAAGAATGAGCATAGAGACCACAGGTGTAAATACCTCTATGGGGATAGAGGGAGTAGAATAATTTTGATCAGCATTACAAATTTGTGAAGAAACAATGAGAACAAAGGTAGTAAAGATATATCACTGAGAGATTGAAAAATAAAAATACCAGCTACATGAATAAAACACAACGATGCAAAGAGGAAACACAAATCCCTCTTTGATCCTGCCCAGGTTGTGGCGACACCCCCAGAAATCTGAGGATTTGATTGAGAGTTCTTCTTGTGATTGGTGTAATGCTAGCCTCAGTGACCTCCCTAAACACTTAACAAGGAAATGATCGCCACACTCTGGGTAATTTGTGCAAATTAACTACTATAGCAACCACTGATGTAAGGGTATCAGCTGTCCTTTAGTCAGGATATGGGAATCATCTCAGGCAATGCTGCGAAACATGAGAATTTATATACACACACTGACTCATAACACACACGGAGCTGCTACAGTGGCCGTACTAATGATGACCGTGGTGAGGTAAGAAAAAGACGTTTTTGGTTGTTTGTTTTGATTTAAAAAATAAAAATTCAGTTTGTACAGACAGCCATTTCATGCTTATCCAGTTCAGATTGCCCAAATTTGAAGTCTTTACAAGTCAAACAAACAGATGCACAAAAAAGGAGCAAAATAGGAATACATATAGTCTTTTGAGGTACTTTGGAGACTCATCGGTATACCCCATATGACTAAAAACTTGACCCCGAGGCACATATTCGTTCTTTTTGAGGCCCTGAAAAGTATTCTTATGTTTTTAAGTAGCATATGGACAAACAAGGGTATAGTATATCAACATGCTCCCTGAGGGAATTAAGTCCAATATGACCAATTTACACAAATTGGTGTTGATCTCAATACATGTTAAGATAATTCAGGAGATGTGGTTGCACCTTCAAACTGATTCAGAGTCACACAAATATTCAAAGGGGAATACAAACAAAAAAGGTTTAAACTGATAAGGAGAACACTGATGCCTATAGACAGCTGTTTCAGGGGGTATAATCTCCTAGTCACCACACTGCAATTTACTCATTAGAGTTTGATTAGATGTCCTGTAGAGGTAAGTGAAAAAAACAAATTGTGGGAGATACTGTTCTAAAATTATAATCCCAAAATGTGCCTTAAGAGACGTAGGACTGAAACAAGTATTTCCACATTGAGACAAATATCTCTGTCAAGTGAGTCCAACAACAAGCCAGCAAGTTCTCAAAGTCCTCATAAGAAAAAGGTTTGCACCTATAAACTGATTCAAAATAATAATTTAAACAATTGTTAGAAAATTGCATTTCTTATCAATGACTCACTGCCTCTTTTTTCCCTTTTCAGTTACATTCACAACACACAGGAAGCAACAACATTATAGGAAATGTGGTATTGATTTTAGGAAAGAAAAAAAATGTTACAAGTAGCACCTTAAGAATTCTTTATGAGGTCCAGCTTTGCACAATTGTTCTTGCAGGGTTAAGTTTTCCCATGTGGTTTGTTGTTGGAGGCGTTCCAGATTAAATGTGTATGCTCAGGCTCAATAAAGAACGTCACGATTACTGAGAAAAGCAAAGTTAGATAACCCTTGGCTGCGGACTGTATAATATAAAGGTTAAAAAAGTGAAGGGATGTTCTGTAGGTTTTTCTTGAGTAAGTTTAAAAGAAAATAAATATTCTTTATGCTTCTATCCTGACTCTGACTTTGCTCTACTGTGGTTGGTCGCCCATGCTGTTTTAAGTGTTGAAGTTATAGCAGGTAGATGGCAATTTAGTATTTTTGTGTGTTACTCTCCTCTTTTCTGGTCTTTTGCACATGGTTTTAATTTTCTATGCAGGCTGTATTTTCTTTGGAAGTTGGTGAAAAGTTATAATAAATTTGTATTGGCTGCTGTTTATCTGTTTTTTTCCACATTAAAGCATCTTTTTTGTTCATTCTACAAAGTAGAATGGAATACTATTGAAAACAACACAATACACACCTGTGGCTTCACTTGTTCAGTTTGCGCACTACTGAATTACTGTTATATTGAAATAGAGAAGTCATCATTTGTTCATTTAATGGATTTTTTCTGCCAAGCAGTGCTCAGTCACACAGATTTAGGCAGCCATGCACCAACAATGGCCTCCTGTCAGCTCGATCAAACACTGATAGGAAAGCGTAGTCATGGAGTCTGTGCTTTTAGACTTCACAGCCAGACAGGCCCCCATTTCATCAGATAGTTGGTAAACACACACACACACACACACACACACACACACACACACACACACACA
>JABUIW010000031.1:5814961-5828018 GCA_013363375.1 Menidia beryllina | reverse complement strand
ATTATACAATGACAAACATGTTATTCGCATTACTTATGGTATTCTTACAGTGAGTCACAGAATGGAATCTCCTGAATTTCCTAAAAATTGTGGTATATTTAAAAAAAAACATTTTATTTAGTTTCTTTTACACAGGAAACTGATTAATATCTTTCACATGTGAATATCACTAAGAGAATTTTATTAGAAAAAACTGTGGGGACAGCTTAAAAAACCCAGCAAAATATCATGTTTGTGCACCAAGAAGTGAAACATATAATGCTTAAACTGCCCTCTCCTGTTTTCCTGGTAGTCTGATATTTTTTCTTTTCACCCTTCTCTAATGTTAATGATTTTTATATTGACATTCAACTGTATATGTTCAACATTCTCACATGAATATTCTCAATTGTTTGATCTTTACTTTAAACCTTAAGTCTCCCCTCAGTTGTATCTGTATATTCTCCAATGTCTATAGTACAACAGTTCTTTGGCTACTTAATTATGTGACACAGAGAGAAAGAGAGTTTAACAAAGACAAGATGGTGTAAAAATGGCCATTTCCCATATACTGCCACATTAACAGTGAGAAAACAATATCAGTATATGTGTGTGATAAATATGGTAAATGGAAGCAAGGCCTTCTATCATGCTGCAACCAACCATGAAAGTTGCATTTCCAACCTTTCAGAAAATATAGATAGAAAAGGCTATGAGTTTATTCGGATAGATTTAATTAAAAAGTTATATGACCGTCTTCATGGCTGCTGTAGATAAGCTGATTTTAGGTGTTGGCAGACAATATTTTGACCCCATGCATCTGTAAGTTCTGTATCCCCTTGTCCTGTACTTCACATGCATTTGTTAAACCTCGTCTTAGTTGTCTGATTTGGACTTCTCTGAAGTGGTTAGTGAAAGCAGACATAGAAAATATGATTGAAACAGATTTGTCCATTCAGTGCATAAAATAAATCAAGTATTGGTTCTCTTATAATCAAAGTTTAATTTAATATCATAGTACGGTCAGACATTTATGTCTTTTTTACTTGCGCTGGAGCAGAACCTTTGCCTTATCTCCATTTCAGAAAAGATGTTGTCACTTTAACGAAGTACAGACAACAGTACGATAACCTCCTGTGCCACAGTCCTTTTAAGCATGCATTTCTATAAGGACCATAACATTACAAGAGTTCATGAGTCTGTTCTTATATGGTAAAATAGACAGTGAAAATAAAAACACCTGTTTGATCTTACTGTCCTCCAAACAGTGCACTTTTGCACATGTATCAACACAAAATGCCACTTGAAATTCAAAATGGCCTCTGTCTCTAACTAAGGCCATATGATGGCACAGGGGGAGGTAAATATCCACTGTTTCGTGTTTCCATCTGAGGAAAGACTTTGTTAAAATCATCTATCCATGACATGATGGTCAGACCTCTAACTGTGGTCGAGCCCCCTCCCTCTGAACTCTTTGATCCTGGTTGATCTGATAGGAATGTAAACGTGCACTGAGGTGAACCAGGCTCATGGGGGATATGTTCATCTATGCAGTGAGACAGTAACATCCATAGTCTTAAAGATAATTAAAAGGCTTTTGGTCAGTGCATAGACCCATTGTATATATGAGATGACAAAGTAGTAATTTAGCCTCTCAAACTTTAACAACATTCCAATTTCCAATCTCAAAGGACAAACCACACATTCAAGTCTTCTCTGCTGTGAGGTATTAATTGGGCTAAATATTTCAATCAGTACATATTCAAAACACACCTTGTTCAGAACTTTAACGCTCATGAGCTAAGTTAATGGCAGATATTTTTATGTTTGATGTTGAACATGAAATAAAATAATATGATGGGCTAATAAAATTAATGTTTTACACTCATCATGAGCTTCCACCCTGATGTTCTCAGCATTAGTGGTTAGTGCTTGGTGTTTCCATGGTTTTTTATGTCATGGATACTGTTACCTCTAGACGAAGGGTGTAAGTTGAACATATACATGTTTTGGTACGTTTCCTAGAATACTTTAAGCCCTTTTGCGAGATTATGAGGAGTTTAATAGCCTAATTTGAAAAAAAAAAATCTTGATGTTAATTTTTCTATTTTTTCAGCTTGGAAAGTTTAGATTTTTACTGCCCATTTCAGTTATTTGACCAGGTTCTACATTAAGTCAGAATGTGAAAATTCCCCATGCTCTATTCTTTTATGCACAACAGTGCCTCATCATACTTGCACATCAAGACATCCTTAAGGACCTGTGTGGAAGTGTTTATTTTTCGCTCTAGCTGTTACCCTTTAAATTGCATTTTGGAGGGATCCAAAGAAGAACATGAGTTAAACCAACTGTGATCTCTTCCACCATCACTCCTCCGATAAAAACAAAAAACAAATGTGCTACCAGTGTATCACTGAAGCTGTCTGCAGCTAATTTACCAGCCACCAACTTTAAGTGACTCATCGAGAAAAAATGTTGGCGATCTATCATTTGCAGAAAAGTACCATGTCATTTTTTTTTACTGGTAACTGGATTAGGAGAGGAGCAAATGGTGTTTAGATTCTTGCGTATTCATTCATCTTGTCAACATGTTGTTTGGCATGTTAAGTTCATTCTATGATTTAGCTGATTGCTGAAATAAAACCAAATTGAAACTATTGTTTAACAGTGTTGCATAAGTACTTTTGATGGGTCCCTGGCTTCCACTCTGGCAGTCACCACAACACAGGCACAAAACATAATCACCTCATGTGACACAAATATATTAATCTGACAGATTTATCCATAAAACAAATCTGTTCTAGTAATAAATGAGTTGATTGTTTGTGTTTTGTTATCGGCTGTTTGATCAGTGACAATGGCTTTGTTTTGTGTGAGGATCCCAGATCTTAATCTAACTGAGTACAGATGGGATTGCAAAACAGGTTGAAATATAAAATTAAAGAGCTGCATGCAGACCATTGAGGGTGAGGCAGTACTTAAAACAAACTGATACACACCTTCTTTTGGTTTTGCCACACATCTGAAAGTAATTCTCAGCGTGTGTATGTTTGTGTGGTAGGAGGCCTGACAGATTCAATAGTGAACCCTCCACCCCACCACCACCAGGATAGTGAAGAAAAGCATAGTGAGGGTGGGTGGTGGTGCATGGAGGGGATGTAGGTAAGCGTTTTAGGAAACGTCGACAGAACAGCAATTAAAATCCCCTTTTTTACATCCCTTTGATGGAATTCCCAGTGGAGTCAACCCAAAGCAGGATTAATCACCGGCCCTCATCCCCCTGAAAACGTACATACCTCTCTCGTTTTCTTTTCTCCTTCTTCCATTTCTTTCTTTCTTTACAAGTGCGTGTCATTTCCTCATTAATATCCTGGGAAAGGAAATCAAGGGAATGGGAGAGAGTGCAAATGTTTTCTTCTTTAAATAATTTGAACAAATGTTTGGCTGTTGAAGGCTCCGCCAATCCTCTCTTTTGCATCAGTAAACCAACGCGAAGCCCATATTATAACTTTATATGCATTTGTAGAAAAGTTTACAGTTTCATTTAAAACTTCGAAATGATTTGTGTACGTGCAAGTGTGTGTATTTGTGCGATAAAGACTTTGTGCTTGCACATGGGCAGAGGCCAACCTTCAGACTTTTTCCCTTTTAGCTAAACGGCCTTGTTATCAGTGTAAGCCATGCATTGTATTACAACCTGTAATTTAGTTTACATTGTGCTTGGAAAGGCAGTAAATTACATGGGTTTCTGCTCAAAATGAATAGCCAGTCTACTCCACATTTGAGATAAATGTCTTTGCTTTTGCTACTCAAGGCAGAATTTTCTACTAACAGAGCTCGGAAACATATAATTTAGTCCCAAAATCCCAGCTTTTAAAAACAAAGTACAGTGAAATCTAATAAGCCACCTTTTAAAGGGCTTCATCCTCGCTGTGTCAGATGAAGGCTTGTTTTCAGCTATTCCCCCTGACTTTTGGATGATATATCAACTTCCATTCTCATTCCTTAACATCTGTCTTTCACCCAGTTGCTCCAAAGCAAACATCCCAACAACCCCCAGCAAAACACTGTGTGGATGTAAAAGGATTTCATCACTTCCATTAATTGAATATGTGACTCACAGCCTTCTCCTGATGTTTAATCGTATCAGTCATCCAACTTTGGCAGGAGAAGAAGAGACTGCTATTATACTCCTTTAGTTCCCTAATAAGTTACACATTGAGGGACAGCATTTTCATTCCGGGAGCATGAATAAGTTCGACATCTGACCTTTCACATAAATAATAGATGATTTGAAACATCCTGTGCTTATTTTGTAATGGCTACATTTTGATGTATTCTAAACTGTTATTCCCTCAATGTATTCCATTATTAATTAAGATATAAACCAAAGTTACACAGAATAAGCTCTGAGTTGGTTGCCAGCAAAGATTTACATAAATGTTAATGTTTTCCACTGGAGTGTGAATCACGCTGCGATTGAACTGATCATCTTCTGGGAAATAAGGAGACTCAGACCACCAACTCTGCTCAATGGAAACAAGTCTGTCTTGCCGACTCGTTAAAAAGTCAATTACAATGCGTGTGTGCAAGTTGATTTGATAGGTTACTTTGTAATCTGAGTGGGTTATAGTTTGCTCAGTAAGGAGAGATTGATTGGTAAAAGTAAATACTAAAACTGGAAGAGTTAATTTAGGAAAGTCACAAGATTCCCAAATGTGACCTGGGACATTTATTTTCACATTCTCTTTTTACATTTAAGCGGCAAAATTGATTAGGTTTCTGGAAATGAACCATGGTATGGGTTTGAATTTGGGTTAGAATTGGGGCTTTATAATGTTAAGATAGATAACTATCTATAGACAGATGTAGATATTTTGTTTTCTCATCCTGTTGAAATCGAATGCTAAACATGAACATGCGCATTAAAAATGGAGTACTCCATTACAACAATCATCATTTTCTTGCCCACCTCCTGCCATTGATATGGCTATAATGCCAGGTTTAAAATGAAAACGCTGAAAAAAGGGAGAGAAGATAAAACCATCTATTAGTATTCTCTGGAATTACAAATTTTTCACATGCCCATTTTGTGGATAGTCATGAGCCTCATGTGAAAAATAACAGTGGTTTGTAAAGACAGCCTTGAATGGTGACTGTGTACTGAAGTACACTCTGTTTCGGGGCATCCACATATATTTCTGATGCAGTGGGTTTAAACTGTGCGCACAGCTATCTACATCTGATCCCCATGACCCTTGGATATATCCTCAGTGAAATGCAGCCAAATCCCTTAGAAAGAAAAACAAGTTACTCTAAATGTCTCCTCTGTGTCTTTACTTTTTAAACTCTTTAAAACTGCCCCAAATGCCCTTAAATCTGATTTCCAGAGAATTCAGCTTGACTGAAATCTGTCTCCCACTTTGCCTCAGTTTTCTCTCATTGGCTTATTCACATCGGGTTTTCCCTCCACATCCTCTCATTCCATGTTGAATCCTTTCACCTATCCCTCATACGTCTGAGGCTTGTGTGTTCACAATCTCCTCAGACATTTGAAATCCCCTCTTTCTTTTTCTTTGCTTCCTCCTCCGTCTTTATTTGGTTTATTCTGATCACACCTATCCCTCTTTCAGTCTCTTTAATCCTGTCCTCTTTGCGCTTCCCATTCCTTCATCCATGCTTCACTTTTACCTTAGCCCTTATACCCGAGTTTCAACCTTATTCATCTCCCAGTTCTATCCCCTGGAAGCCCTACATCTCGATATTGTTTCTATCACTTTCACTTTATTTTGGTAAATTTGGTAAATTGTCCACATTAAACACAAGAAACAACAAAAGAAAAAAAAAGAAAGAAAATAACAATAGACAAACCCACAGTTTACCAAAAAAGGAATAGGCCGAAGCAAAGCTTATTCTTGCCTACCCTATTTTTTTTACCTTACAACCAGGATTTCTACAAATTCAGATTACATAGTACATAGTACATATATAGATCTACTTAAGAACGTAAGATTTTATCATATTACATTTTAAAGCTCTTTTAAAGTTCACCAAGAAAGGACATAACTTAAATTCATCATTTAATTCATTCCACAGTTTCACACCAATAACTGAAACACATCTAGACTTTATCTGACTTTTTTCTTTTGCACATTCAAATATAAACAAACCTCGCAAATTATATTTATTTTCTCTTAACTTAAATAATTTCTGAATACCAGAAGGAAGACTTCTATTCAATGCTTTATACATTATTTCCAGTATTTTTATATAAACAATATCTTTAAATTTTAATATTTTACTTTGAATAAAGAGTTTATCAGTTGGTTCACGGTGACCCACCTTATTTATAACCCTTATAGCTTTTTTTTGCAGCTTAACTAATATATCAATAGTTGTTTTATTTGCATTTCCCCAGATTTCTGAGCAATAAGACAAATAAGGCATAACCAAAGAGGAATATATAACATGCAAGCATTTAACATTTATTAAGTCTTTTATTTTAAACAGTATTCCAATAGTTTTTGCAACTTTATTTCTAATATATCCTATGTGAGGCTTCCAACTAAGTTTATTATCTATAATAATCCCTAAAAATTTTGTCTCATAAACTCTTTCGATTTCAACTCCATTTATGCATAACTTTACATTATTATAGTTCCGATTGCCAGAGAAAACCATGAATTTAGTTTTTCCTTCATTTAACGATAACTTATTGTAATCAAACCATGTTTTCAACTCAGCTAACTCTTTTTCTACTGTTTTTATAATTTCATCCATATTTTTTCCAGAAAAAAAGAAATTTTTATCGTCTGCAAACATTATAAACTTTAATAGACTGGATACTGCAAAAATATCATTTAGATAAAGTATAAATAATTTAGGTCCTAGGACTGAGCCTTGAGGAAGACCACATTTTACCATGTCTGTCTGTGACTTAGTGTTGTTAATTTGTACATATTGTAATCTATTACCCAAATAACTCTTTAACCACTGATATGCAACTCCCCGTAAGCCATACAGTTCACATTTACCCAATAGTCTTGCGTGGTCAATAGTATCAAAAGCCTTGCATAGGTCAATAAACACACCTACGGTATTAAGCTTCTGATCAACTGCTGCTGCAATGTGCTCCACAAACTCCATCACAGCTAAAGTTGTGGAGCAGTTGTGCCTGAAGCCGTACTGGTGCTCGTTCAATATATTATTTTTATTGAGAAAGGAATTCAGTCTTTTCATAAATAATTTTTCCAAAATTTTTGAAAATTGTGGTAGCAATGATATTGGCCTGTAATTTGTTAATATTTGCTTGTCTCCACTTTTATGAACTGGAAAAACCTTTGCTATCTTCATTTTGTCAGGAAAGGTTCCAGTTAAGAATGATCTATTACAAATGTAGGTGAGAGGTTTAATAATACTATAAATGACCTCTTTCACAACAGCCATGTCAATATCATTACAATCTTTGGATTTCTTATTTTTAAATTTTTTAACTACATCTATTACCTCACTTTCACTCACTTCTCCCAGGAACATTGTATTAATATTATTAAATTTATAATTATGTTTTCCATCTCTACCCATTGGCAATTTGTTTACTAAATTAGGACCGATATTAACAAAGTACTTATTAAAGACTTCAACAATATCCTCCTTTTTTTCCACTATTGTGTTGTTGTGTTTAATACTTATTGAGAAATCTCTATCTTTATTGTTTTTAATAATACTATTAATTGTATTCCATGTACCCTTAATATCATTGCAATATTTCTGCAACAACCTATCATAATAATCCTGCTTTTGCTTTCTCAGCACTGATGTTAACTTATTTTTATATACTTTATATTTTCCTTCTTTTTCATGAGTTGGGCACTTAATGAAATCCTTATATAACTTGTTTTTCTTTTTACATGCCTTCTCCAAACTCTTTGTCATCCAGGGAGTCAATCTATTTTTGGATGTTTGTTTATATTCTTTAAGGGGACAATAATGATTGTAAATTTTCATAAATATTTCCAAAAACATATTATATGACTCATTAACATCATCAACATAAACATTTTGCCACTTATAATTTAAAAATTCTACTTTCATTTCTTCCACAGCTTCAGGTGATTTTACTCTAACTAAATTGATAATTTGCTTTGTCATATTTAAATTGAACTGATTACTAATATCAAGCATAGTGAACACAGGCAAATGATCAGTTATGTCAGTGACTAACAATCCACTTTTTGTTTTCACATTGAACTTATTTATAAAAATGTTATCAATCAATGACGCACTGTCTTTAGTTATTCGTGTAGGTCTTAGGATCAACGGATAAAACCCTAAACCAAACATTGTATTTATAAATTCTGTCGTATTGGTATGCTCATTATATTTCAACAAATCAATGTTAAAATCTCCACAAATAAAAGTAAATTTTTCATTGAGCCCTTCATATGTCTCTAATACTTTCTTACTAAACTCATCTATAGATGAGCCAGGAGTTCGATAAACACAACTAATTAACATATGGCCAGGTCTATTACCCTCAATTTTGACAGATAAACATTCCATCAAGTTATCAACTGAAAATGTCATTTTAGCAATAACCGTACATGTCAATCCAGACCTTACAAACAGTGCGACACCACCTCCCCTCTTGTTTAACCTATTCTGACTAAACATTTGATATCCATCTAAACTATCCAGCAGACTTTTTTCCTCAGTAATCCAGGTTTCTGAAATTGCTACCACACTAAATTTCTCATCAAATTTTTCCAGGTAGCTTTTTATCTGAGAGAAATTACTATACATACTCCTACTATTAAAATGAATTATTGAAAAGCCCCCTAGCCCCACATTTATACTGTCTTCAGAGTAATATTCACAATGCTGTTTAGTATTATAACTGAAGTTGGATTCTGGGTCTATATCAGTTTCTATATCATAAAATTTATGTTCTGTAGGATCAAAAAACTTAAATTCCATTCTTTGACTCATGACAAAATAATATATTCTTCACTTCATCAATTTGTTCAAAACCAGAAAAGCAAAAAAACATAGAAAACTGTAGCCCCAGCAGTACCAAGTCAAAACTGTTCTGTTCACCTATATTTCTCCAGCTCCACAACATTTTTAATAGTTAGAACCTTAGCTTGCTCAGGAGAACCATTAAGTTTTATCAGTATCTTACAATTCCTAGTCCATGTTGCCTGTATTTTTTTCTCCTTCTTCAACATCCTAGCTTGGTAAGCAATCTCTGCATTCTTCTTTGTGAGATGTTCATTCACAAACACATTTGTTCCCATTAGTTTTTTTACATCTTTTAGCAATTCAATTTTGTGTTTTGTACTCACAAACCGGAGGATGATATTTGGTCTTTTTTTCCTTTTATCCATGTTTGTGTTTGGTTTGTAGGGGATTGTATAACAAGCAGCAATGGTTTTACTGTCCAGCAAAATCCCTTTGCTGCTGAAGAACTTGATGACTTGCTGCTCAACAGAAAGTAGTTCATCTGGTGGTGCATCTTCCCCTTTATTGTCTTCTGCTGTTGCCCTTGCATATGTAAGGTGTGTTGTTTTGAGTCCAGATATCACCACATCCTCCTTTCTTGCAGACTGTTCCAGGTCCTCCACTCTTTTTTCCAACTCTTCTATCTTCTCATCCTTTTCTTTAATAATTACTTTTAGTTGTTGAATTTCTCCAATCAAACGCATCAGACTTGTTTGTTGCTTCACCACCTTACTCAGTTCTTCTGACATAACATTCAATGACAGCTTAAGTTCTTCCATATCTTTTGTTAAACTTGGAGCCATTTTGCTACTTGCCAGCTGTTGAGAATCCTGGTAGAATCCTGGTAGTTAACGAGGCCTTTGTTGGTTGTTCAAGCACATGTAGTAAAAAGTGCTTAACATTGAGAAAAAAATGGCAGAAATAGTCCTACAAGTCCAAACATTGGTTGAATATCAAAGTACAAAACTTCAACATTTGCTTGGATGTTGAGTTATATTTCAGATATTCAATAGATTTCACTTAAATGCAGGACAGATCCACACACTCCCTCCTAGCCAGCGGCCATCTTTCCATTTTTCTATTTTGATTAACTGGTCATTCTGTTAAATCACATCCAGAATTATTTATTCTTAAGCTTTATTAACAGAGACGCTTTGTTAGAATTATCAGATAAAACCAGACATATTTCCATTCATCCATTCACCTTTTCGTCAATCTTTCCATCTGTCCATTCATTCATCCATCCACATCTCCCTATTGTCTCCCACAAAATATTTCCCTGCCTCACTGAGCGCAGGTGCTTTCCATTACAACTCTACACACGTGCACAAACACAATACGAGCACACACACAAACTTTGAAGTAAAGGGGCTTCATCAGATCCAAACCACAGGAAGGGAGATGGCGGATCATAGATAAGCTAGCAGCGTGGAGCCGAGCATGTTCGCTTGTGTGTGCGTCCTGTCATGGGAGACTCCTGGTGAGTTGGTGTTGCCGATTACCAGAAGGTTTGCGGCTTTGATGTTGTGACTTCAGTGTTTCAGGCTCACTAGAGTTGGAAAACAAAAAACAGTGGAAATTAAAGTCCTTGCCAGACTTACTTTGTTAAAGATCAAGCAGAGCTTCGAATTATGCTGAATTTTATTAAACCAGATAATACAAATACAATTTAAACCATTTGTGACGTGAGTCAAGCTTTCAGTAAACGCTGTGCAAACCTTCTTAGTCCTCTTAGACTGTTTTGAACATTTACAGAGATGACTTCATCAAGATAGGGAAAAACACATAAAAACAGCCTGGCCTTCTGATTTTTAGGAGGCTGTCATTCTCAGACCTCCAAAGCTTTGACTAAAGCATTTCTGTTGAAGTCGCGTTACTAATAACATTTCGATGCACGCAACAGAAACACAAGTTCCCCTACAATAAAATATCCTATTCAGCATGAAGATAACATGGTCATTTCATGAGATAAAAGACTCATCTCAAGCCAAACCAGCCCTTCTGCACACTTAGAAAGCCTTTATATACCATGTTTAACACTGGAGCAATTAATGTAGACTAATTTCAGTGAACGGCTTTGGAGCTAAAATGCTTGTGCTGTGACGAGGAGATTTAATGAGATGCCGTTGAGGAGAAGTTACCCAGCTGTTCCCGGCAATCACCGCCATTAATTGCTGCTACAGCAGTCAATATAAACACACAAAAATGTAAAACAAAAGAGGTTAAAGCCAAGTCGAGGTAAACAAATATAATAAATTGATACTTTATTGCCATAAGAAATGTTTGAAATGAATGGCTTGTTGGCTAGTGGAGCAGGCAGCTGTTGTGGCTCTGGCCTGCTTGCTGTTTGTTTGAGATGGATGCAAGCTTTTCTGGAGAGTAACTACAAGCAAATGATCTTAGACTTTCTCTATGCTAATGGCCAAGTGGCCGGGAATAGCAGGCTATGGATGACGACCACTGCCCAGCAGCTCGAGCTTTGAGCAGCTGCAGCAACGCTTGTGACGACGGCCTTTCAAAAACTTAGACTTAAATTATTTGACTTTCATGTACCAAGTAAGATAAGTGTCAAACAGTTCAAATGAAATTCCACAGCACCCATGTTTGAGTAAAGATTTTAAATCCCTCTTTGGCTCAGAAGACCTGTGTGTGCACATGGATAAAGGACAAAGACTGAATTGACAATTTTGAGATGTTACATGACCAAATGTAAATACGTGAAATCGTTCGATCATTAAAACCCCTCTGAGGCCCTACAAATGAAAGTGGGTTTTACAGTTGGAGCTGGTTCTTTTTGCTGTCGTAGGGGAGAGGAGCTTGTGTTTCATTACTTCATCGGTTGTCTTCTTCCTTATTGTTCAGTGAATCTTTCTCTTTCATTACTTTTGTTTTGAGTTTGACAGCCAGTTACGGAACTCCAAATGGTGACCTTTTCTTTTAAGCTTTGTGCTTTGACTGGTCCTATTTTTCATATTTGTGTTTTATTATGAATAACTCAAATGTGTTTTTCATTCGGTTTATTTCATAGGAGATATTTCTACCATTACTGCCCACTACAGGAAATTCCATTTTACTGCAACGTCTTCTCTCGGTTCAATGTTTCCAATCTTGACAATCAGAAGACTGTTTTGCTGAAAACAATGTTTTTGGTAAAAATGTGCACACTTAAATTATGTTGAAATGAAGAATATAGCTATTTTTTCATAAACGTTTCTTGTTGTATCAATATGAGATTGATTTGTAAATAATTTGTTACTGTTTATCTGGTTTTGTTCCAGTTATTATTATTTTTTGTATGAAAGATGAGCATTAGTGCTTAATACCAATAAACTATTGGTTGGAGCAACCCGATTGGAAAAGAATAAGACCCAATCCAAATATGACAACACTTTTGCAACACAGGAAAAACAAATTTTCACTTAATTTCTCCCTCGAGATTTCTTTCACAGTCGAATTTTACCCTCATAATTGTCAGATTACATTCTGTGGATGCTAGCAGTGGGTGACACAAAGGTGTATATATGTTCACCCCCAGTCAAAGTATACGATTGGTTATGAACGCCTCAAAGCCTGACATGCTGCATGTTTGTAATCATATCTTCATAAATGGAGCATTTGGCATCACAAGCAGAGTACTGAGGGTGGAAATGAGATGCTGATCGAGTAATAGCATCTCCCCAGATCCTGTGACTTACACGCACACAAGTACACACACACACATGTACACACACACACTGTGATAGTATTCCCTCGGTAGATCAAGTGACATGCTGTAAGTTATCCAGTGATCCATGCAGGCAGTTGAACCGGGAAAAGTCAACCCAAATCTGTGTCAGAGCATTTAACAAGTGCCCAGTTATATTAAAGGCTGTTAGGTACCAAAAACAATTCTAATGATTTACTAGAAAATTGATATGTATTTGGACTTATAAATTTGATTAGTCATATTTGTGTAATTATATTTATTTCCAAAGCAAAATCTGAAACGTACTCACTTATTGCTGTTATTGTAATTGATCAACAATTGAACCTCCTCACCTCAAGAGTAAATTCCATCAATGCTTTTATGATATAGTGT
>JABUIW010000031.1:5760767-5814561 GCA_013363375.1 Menidia beryllina | reverse complement strand
ATCTTTTGCATCTAAATTGGACAGAGGTATGCTTGCCTTGCACCATAACCACATCTTCGGGCACAAAAACTTATGCAAAACATGCGAGGACAAACACAGACAAACTGCTCTCTGCTTTGGCACGGCTTTTATATCCAGCCACGATTTACGTCTGTTTTGATTGGCTTTCAGAGCAGAGTCAGCCGGGTTTGAAAGTGGCGGAGAGGAATGTGTCCACACCAAACACACATGCACACTCGTACGCCAGACACACACTTACTTTCACATGACTTTCATATCTCTAACAACACCCACCCGCACCTAGCAATAACAGACCTGGTCTTTCTATTTCCCGAGGACACTCTCACAAACTCTAAAACACATCTGTTAACGTTGCCTCCTGAAATCAAACGCATACGCCAGCACACACAGCAAGTAGGAATGTGTTGTTGCGGTGGAGTTGTGGAGGTGCTTAGTACTCAGCACCTCCACACCGATAAGATTCTGCCTATCTGATGCAAAAGTATGTAGACAGACAGAGAGGAAAAGAAAGTGTAAAGATGGAGGGAAGAGAATGTGGAGGGAGAGATAGATATGGGGAAAAAAAGTCAGCTGAAGGGAGGGATAAGAGTTTATTCTATACTTTAGACCTTTCAGATATGTCAGCTGGCAGAAAAGCAAAAGGATTTCATTTGATGACACAACAGAGTATGAACACAACCAAACTGAAAATACTGGAGGTTTCTTTACTGTAGATTTCTAATGTCAGACATCATCCTCATTTGTTTGTCAAATAGAAATATTTGAAAAATAACAAAAATGGTACAAAAATAACAAATGGTACAATTACCAGATATTGTTGCATATTTTATGCCTCTTTCTGTAATTTACTGAACTCCTTCAATTAATGTTCAATACACGTTAAAGTTTATGCATCAAACAACCCCTAAAACTAAATAGTTGTAGTGTGAATCACACAAATAGCCTTACTATCCATCTAAAGTAAAGACTACAGTATAATTTCTACAATTCCATTCTCTTTCATTCTCGACCAACATTCATACTCAACATTCACAAGAATTTATACAAGGATCTATGACAGATTTATCAAATCATCAGTAACATGCAAAAAAACGAATTGTTTGCATGCCTGAACTTGTCTTAATGGTGCATTATTTGCATGCCATCACTGTCTATATGCATTTCTTAACTGCTTTTAAAAGTCTTGAAATTCCTTCTGGTTTTGTTGATCTCGCTACAGGCTTTAACTTCAATTGAAACCAAATTCTGTGGTATCTTTTCCTCTGGTTCTCAGCTGTCACTTGGTTATTTATAGACCTTATTAAGCATCTGACCTCCAATCAGCTCAGTCTCCTTCCATGCCTCCTTTACAATTTATCCTTTCATCCCTCCTTCCTCCTTTCCCTTCATTTGTATCGTGACCTCTGACCATTCCTTGTTAGGGAGGAAAACTAAGAGGTTAACCTCTGCACTGAATATGCACACACTCAAACATTCAGGGACTTTCTCAGTGTCCCACAGCTCTTACTAACGATTGGTCTACATATCTTGAAATAAATATTTTGCTTTAAACTTCAAATTAACAAACATGCCCATTCAAATTAAATCAACTTTGATAGAGCACTCCTGTTTTTTCTGTCTAATCATATATATTGAAATGAACAATTCTGTAATTGATACATGAATAAGTTATTTACCATCCAGGGTGTACCCCGCTTCTCACCCATTGACTACTGGGATAGGCTCCAGTCCCCCCGTGACTCCATTTTGGAATAAGCAGTTTAGAAAATGGATGGATGGATGGATGGATAACTTACTTGTCACAGTTTCATTTAAAGAATGACTGTTACTTCACTTAATACACTTAAAACTTGCTTTGCGTTATATCTGTTGAGCTTGGGTAAGTATATTCAACCAGGTAAGTAAGTGTTTTTTTATATCTTTCATAGAAAGGATTTAAATGTCTACATATCAGCAACTCTGTGTCTTTGTGTGTTTAATGCTAAAGGCCACCCTGCCTGTGCCACCTGAAATGGTGCTGCTCGAAATTTACAATGGAGGACTGCCCACAATGATCTCTTTTTTACTACTTTGTGAGTCCTCTTTGATTTAATCGACTTCACACTTCTTAGTGAAAATCTATTGAAATATATTCAGGCAACTGTCACAACACTGACTAAATCAGCAAAGAAAATGTTTTAATTCAGTCCTAGGGCAATATTTTTTTCTCGTGAGTTTTTCCCAATAATGATGTGAAGACATGAGTGCAAAACAATTATGGCCATTACACATGAGCAGACACACACAGGGCCCTGTATCCCATCATACTGTCAGTAAATAGCTTTGGGCTGTGCTGCGGCAAACAGTCAGTCACACATACATGAGGGGTCAGCCGTGCAGATGTGCTGCTGCTCAATCTGTAGTTTAATCACAGAGGTTAGAGTTTAATGAGTTATTGTTACTGAACCTTAAATCACAGAAACATATGGCTGTCTAGTCATTATGGTGCTGTGTGTGTGTACAGTATGTGTTCGAGACCTGCAGCAAAGAGCAAATTGCCCCTCAGAACAGGACAATGTGTCTGTTCTAAGTGTTTCCAGGTCTTTTAAAATGTCCCTGTGTTTCAGGAGATGGACAAAAGAGAGAAGTCGGGGCCAAATTACACAAAGGAGAAGTATCATATTGCATTTTTGAAATGCATATCACAATGTAAGAGTTTTGGTCAGGTTTTAATACGGTACTCTTAGAAGACAGAAAAAAAACCTAACTATAAGAGTATCACTAACTTAGCCTGTCTAAAAATATTTGGATCTTGCCTGGGCAAAATAATTCTTTGTACACAACACTAGGATTTTGGTTAGATGATGTGTGCAATGGTGCACATTTATGTGGGTGTGTGTATAAGTTTGGGTCAGTGTGATATTCAAGTAAATTAGATCATCAATCAAACACAACACGGGAAACGGCAGGAGAAAAAAAATATCCTTGCGAAAAACAAAGCTGGAGAAACATATGGAATTATTTAACTGCCTTTTAAGAAACGCAGGAGTGTTTGTGTGTGTACGTGCACTTAAATTGATCTTCTGGACCTTCTGTGGACAGCACTTTATCAGAAACCTTCAATGTTTTTTGGCCTCTGCCCACAATAAATGTTCACTTTGAAAAATGAATTTGAATAAATTATGACTAAGGATCAGGATCACCTTCATTACTTGAATTAGACTGAGACTTCACTGTGAAACTCTGAAACATATTTGGTCTAAAACGGAGTCCCGTTTGGATATGACCAAGTCTAACATGTCGACTGTTGGGCCCAACCCGCCATCAGATGTATACATAGATAGTTTTCATCTGTTTCTGTGAACCCAACTGCCAAATGTACTTACTGTTGACTTCTGATTTTTACTTTGCCAAAAATCTACATAAGGTGAGGCAAAGAAATAGGTTTTGTAATGCTGTGGTTCGCAATTTCCAACTTTCTGTCCGTCTGGCACACAGCAAAGCATGTTCAAACTTCGAGGCACACTTATATTAACATCTGTGCTTTAGAGTCAGTATACCATGTACCCTGTAAACATCTTTTGCTGGAATATTTACTAATGCGAAAACCCTACATAAGATATGTCCCTTAATAATGAAACATACATTAAAGTTGCACGCATAGAAATGTCTTGGATGCTTTATATATTTTTAAAATCTGCCAGAAGTTACACAAGTCCGTCTGTAATGTTTTATTCAAGGAAAATGTACAACTCAGTTTCAGCTTTGGTGTCAAATGTTGCTTTAGGGTGTCTGAGATATTGTAAATCTTTTGTCTGCATCACTTTTTTCGAAGTGGGCGAACTATTGTTTAGGGTTTCTTCCAGCTTCACCAACATTTTGGTTGCCTCCATAACTTTATCGCATTTCGTGAAATCAAATAATTTATCCGAGCATGTCCGGTCAGGAAAGCAAGTTTTTTCGAGATGGATTAGTTTTATTTGTTGGTAAAGAAACAATTAGTTTCCATATGTTGAATTCCTTTGTGCAATACTAGTATGAGACGACATCTGACCAGATAACCCCAATCTCCAAGGGCATAGGGTTGAACCACCAACCTGAACCTGTACAGGGTAACAAAAATAGGTTCTAACTTTCCAAAGGCTGAATGTGGGTTTTCTTGGTCAGGGGTTTCCCCACTTCTTCTTGAAAAAAGCTGCCTAGTGTTGCCTTTGTCAGTGCACAGATGGATAAATATGGCTGTGAGAGAACGTGTGGTCAAAGCATTGTGGAGATGTTTTCACAGCTACCTTCAAAAGCTGTCACTCCCTTCTCTCACTTCTTTGTACGAAGTTCACAGTCTCTGTGGAGATAATAGCTTTGCAGTGGTCTAAGTTAAGCTCAGCCAAATATCCATTGGGTTAAAATGTCTATTTATCCATAAGCATACAGTGATACAGTACACACCTTTGAGGATGTACTTCATTACTTCACCATTGGCAAAAAAAAAATGTAACTGTTACTACTTACTGCCCACAGGAATACTCTTTCATAACCACACACGTACAAATGCCAAGACCCAGAAACACAGATGTGCAGTATTATCAATGAATGTGCCGTCAGATATTATACTATTTAAACTGATGAGGTCTGCAGTGAACAAGTCCAAACTTTCGAACAATTACTCTCTGATGTGTTCTTTTCAGGGATGGAGGGACAGAACAGAGGAAGAGAGGAAAATATGACCGAAGAAGTAGGAAGTGTTAAGAGTATGAACAACGAGACACCGATCAATGGAACAGTCATTCTAGCATTATCACTGTAAAACGTTTCTCCATATTCAAAAGCTTTTGTCGGTAAAATCTGGATGAGTCCATATAATCATTAAAAACTTCTGAGTTCAACTTAAGTTGACTTAGATATACAGTCTGAATCCAATAAAGTAGTGAAACATTAAGCTGTGCTGTTAGATGAGCTGCTTTTTCTTTTATTCATTTTTAAAGAATTATTCACAGATCACTGTTCAGTTAGAGATGCCCCTAAAAAGGTTTTAGTATAATCTAGTCTGAGTCCTGGAGTATGAATTGAAATATGCAACTTTATAAGACTGTCAACTGCTTGATTTGTTGACTTGCAAATATTTTACAGGGTATTTGTTGTCATCACATCCATCACTGTGAGTAAGTCAGATGCCATGGCAGCTCATGTAAATCTATTAAAACAATGTTTTCTATAAATTACTGTGAAGAGAAACAGAAAAGAATTACATTGAGAACAAGGTGATGGGATCTTAGCAGGAGAGAGAGAGAGAAACAAAGAATATATCTGACAGGAAGAGAAGCAGAGCATATTGGAGGTTAGATGTGAAAAACTGGGGCACCCAGTGCAGTGACAGCCAACTCCTTTTCTACCACGATGCTTCATGTTTCAGACACTCTGTATCCACTCTTAAGGAGAGGATACTGGAAATGGGATCAAGAGTGAAATGTGCTAAAAAAATAAAAAAACGTTGGACTTAATGTCAATGCTTCTTCTGGCAAAGAACTTGAACAGAGCCATCCGAGTGGTTTCAGACACTTACTGTTGATCAGGAAAATTTTGATCAGACTATTACTGGGACTTTTTACACTGCACTGTTTGTGACAGTGTTTTTTTTTTTTATTGACATGTTTTCCAGTTGCTTTCAAATACCTCACCTTAATTTTCCAATTCTTGAACATGTTTTTGATCTAATGGAAAAAATTATGAGAAAGATCTTGTTCATTCGATTCAAAATATCATCACATCGTCAGATTAGTCTCATTGTCTGAGCATAAAACTGGCTATTTAGACAGATTACTCAATAAAAATGCTTCAAGTAGAATAAAATTGGAATAAAAATAAGGAGATGATGAATAGCTGACTAAAACACTTCACTGGTCATCGAACTCCTTGTCATGTCTCTTTTACACGGCATGTTTGCGGCGGTTATTATCTAAAACAGCAGCCAGTGCATCAGAAAAAACTATGCAAATGAACCTCCAGTGGATATTTCAGTGACACCATGGGCTTTGACTAAACAGCCCCCAGACCTGAGAATGGCTGGCATTCAGTTCGGTGGCCAATCATTTGGTCACTGGGCACAGGCAGCCTGGAGGGAGGCTGTAGGCCCTGCAAGGGAATCTACTTTCCATGTATGGCAGAATGCTTTTGAGGTCATCCAGGAGCACTTGTATAGTTTGAGCAACAAGAACATTAAGAGAAGAATCACATTTTTTTTTAACACAGTAGCTAAATTAGTTAGCAAAATCCTAGTTTTAGTCTCACAGTCCTTTACATTACACAGCACAGCAGAAATATCCATCTGAAAAACACAAAGCTTTAAGATTGTAAAGATGTAAAAACCAATGTCAAATATAGACATATTCTCATTTTAATGGCAACACAAATTTTAATGTGTTCTAATCAGGCAGTCATAGATTAATGTTTCACTGTGACCCTGTACAATGAGTAACTGAACATTCACACCAAAATGTATTACATGACATATATGCTGTGCAGAATCCTGTACTGAGACAAGGATTTACTCTGTGTTGCATCTTAGTGCGTTTTTTACATGTCACTTACAGATAATTACAGACAGACACTGATGGGCAAAAATAATTTCACAACTGTGACATTTTCAGGTATCATGCATAACTTAATAAGATAAATTCAGAAGATCAGATTTCACCGGAAGTGAGATAATACATTTTTCTCACCTTGATGAGTCCCTGTTTTATATTTCTTTTTCCCCTTTGCCAACAGAGGGCAGCAACACTACTACAACTTGTAGCTCTATGACACAACGGCAGGAGAAGTCTTGCACCTTCAGACTATTAAAGGAAAAGCCTGAATGCTTGGTGGTGGTCTTGTTATGTCATGGAGAATATAGCTGGTGTAATTTGGGGTCACTTGTCTTAAAGTAAAAGAATCATTAGTAATAATTATATATATATTTCTTCTGTGAAGGGAATGGTCTGTTCCAAGATGATATTACTCCTCGTCCAGAGAGCATAAAGAGGCACTAATAATTTAATGAATAAAAAGAAGAAAAAAACAAAAAACAATTGGAATTATGTCAACATTGGTTGAGAGATTTTGGACACACACAGTCGGCCTTGTTGTTTCACAACTTCACCAAATAAATTAAATTATTATTTTTCTCCCTTGAACTTGTCAGCTGTAAGTGCTGCACAGTCTTTTGCAATAGCAAGAATGTGCGCATCAGCACAGTGATTAATGATCAGCATGAACTTTTGCTGAGTAAGAAAATCATGTTTCAACAGCCATGTGAAAAAAAAAAGTTTAATGAGTTTAAAGTAACCATGACGGCTTAAATTCTTCTATTTTCAAGCCATCTTAGAGGTTTCAAACAGCCACATTTGAACAGCTCTTGAGTGAGCCCTGTGTGTCATCTGCTGACTGTTAACCTATTCGTCATGTTAAGCAGACACATGGAGTTGGATGATGCATTGGAGATATGGTTCGAATGAGACATGCCTCAAACCAACTTTCAATGGCAATGTTGATCATTAAGTTGATAAATGGGCCCTGACAAAGAAGGGAGAGTAGCTGGGAATTTTTAGTAAAATCTGTCTGCTCTCCTCCTATGGGCTGAGACTTTTCCACCTCTGTGTGGGAAAGTGGTCTAGGGAATGCTTTTTGGGAAGATAAGGGACTAGAGAAAGTTTGTAGACCTCTCTGGGTCTCTTTTCTGGTGACATCAACATACAGAGTAAGACAGAGACAGACACAGAGGGAGGGAGAGACAGAGGATTTTGGGGGAAACCTAACTACAAATCTGCTTGCCTCACTCACTCTTACAACCTCCGGGCTCGCTGCGTTAAGCCTCTGCTCTTTAAAACTTTATACTGATTAACTCATCTGTAACCCTCGGTTTTTATTCCAGCGGAGGGGTGTTCTTTGGAAGGAGGTTACACCCCAGCAGAGCATTTTCATCGTGGAAAAGTTCAAGAGTTAAGCTGTTAACTGATCGGAGAGTTTGTGAATGGGCAGCATTTGGGAAGACTTTTACGCATCGAGTTGGGTGACGCACGATTATATGTTTTAAACGGACATTTTTTTCCTTCTGTGTCACGTCAAGTCTACTTTTTCCCCATGGCAACGAACTATTTTAAAGAAAGGTTTTTTGATTGAGTCACTAAAAAGAAAGTTTTGTGAATTCCTGTGCCAGCGAACAATATTTGATTTCGGCTTCTTTATTTTAAAATTCTGTTTCAAAGTGAATCAAAGTACACGACTTGTTGAACAACTTTTGGATCATAACCTCCACAGAGAGTGTTTTCACTCGAGCGGATTTTCAGTATAATTCAGTTAAAAGTCATTTCAGTGAGTAACATGCCTCCAACCGGAGCGGGGAAGCGCGCAGCGCTCTGCCGGATTTGGGCTCTGGTTTTCGCCTTACTGGTCTGCGCAGCGTCGGTGGATGGATGCCCACACAAGTGTAGCTGCTCCGGGTCTCATGTGGATTGCCAGGGTCTGGGACTGAAGACTGTGCCCAAAGGAATACCGAGGAATGCCGAGCGCCTGTAAGCTCCACTTCATTACTATTGATTATAACTTCTCTCGCATTACCTGACTTCAGCTACTTTGTGACCGTGTTGTACACTTAACTGAAAACAGCGATGGGTTTTGCTGTGAGCGTGTTTTTTTTTTAATTCTTGCAAATTCAAATGAATTCAAATTAATTGAAAGAACCAGTTTTCATAAGTGACTGGCTTATTTTTTAAACATATCGGTGGAAATCTCATGGTTGAAATCAAATCACCCAATTCAACTGAATTGATAGGTTGAATCAGGTAGTCAGTATTCCTGACCCAACTTATTGTTGGTTGAACTCATTACCAAAACAATAGGTCCATCTTTTGACTTTATAACAATTTTCACAAAGGTTCTATTTAGGATTGTATCCCCATATTTATTCTTCAGTAAAAAAGGGTGTAAAAGGGCAACACATATTTATGTGTAAAAAGTGGATCGAAAAGGATGTTGACAGGCTTATATGTCGTACAAAGCTAAGTATTGAGATAATTAAGGGAGATTTCTGTGAAAATCTATGATACCTTAAGGATGAAACATGAATCACTTAGGAGTTGGTATGCAAGAAAGTTACCCAAAAATCATCAATCATCCCAGTGATTGAGGGAGTTAAGAAATGGTTACATAGGTTTTACAGAGATTATTTTAGGTTTTTAGAAATATAACAAGAAAACAGATCCCATTCATAGTGTTTTTCTGCCTCACTTGGTTAAGACTTCTCAAAGTTTACATAGTTTTAACAAGTTGCTACAACTCTGCTAGATCTTCATTCATATGTCTAAAATCTAAACACACATTTTGCTGCCTAAGAAGAACTTTCACAGCTCTTACGCAAACCAGGTGACAGTTAATTTGAAATGATATTCATTCTTCAGGCAGAAACAGACCCCTGACAGATGCTGCTGCCACCTCTTGCCTGATCTTGACACGTATACACCAGTGCAGCCACACACATGCACTGGTAAACTCACACACCTTTGCTGTTAAGGTATGGAAGTGATTATGCACGATAACGGAGCAGCCAAAAGCCCTGCAGGGGATCAACAACAGACCTAACCCTGAGACAACAAACACAATCAGTAAGCTGTAGAGAAAAGTGTGTGTGTGTGTGGGGGGTGGGTGGCAGTGTTTGCAGATATGTGTGTGTTAATGTAAAGAGTTCTGTTGAATGTGTGATTAGTGTGTGTGGATATGTTCTAACTTTTTCAGCTGTTTGTTTTTTTTGTAACTGCTAGTGTTTTTGTGTCAGCTAGCACAATTGTGTTTGTTGTGCGTGCATGTGTGAGTGTTAACAATGAAATTCATACCTCCTCTGTCCCATGGAGCGACTGTGACCTCCAAGGACCTGTTGACTTTCACACAGCAATCCCCTGAAGACATTTACACCATAAGAAAATAAATAATTAGAGCTGGTTATGATGGGGAGGTGGGATAAGGTGTTCCCTTGCCTCTCGCTTGGGTCCCTGGAGTGGAATATTTGGGGTAGCAGTGCCCTCCCCCTCCTTTTTTACTCCAGAAACTATGTGTTTATGTTTCCCTGATTTATCCAGGTCAGTGTTTCAGATGTGACTTTGGCCAGGAGTTTGCTCTTTTCCTCTGTCGGCCTTCCCCTTTATTTCCCTCTGCAGATATATCTTTGGGTGTCTGAGGTGGGAAACATTAAAATGGATGAGATTCCAGTTCTAAAGGTTATAGCAGATTGGAAACTTTTTAAGAGAGATGAGTATTATAACCATGCGCAGAATATTTTGAGATATTGTCTTTGTGGACTTTTTCAACAAACATTCCTCATGAAAAAAAACTACCTATGAGGCTTGTTAGATATATTTCCAATGGTCAAGATTAAGATGTAGAAACAGCTATGTCGATGTATGACAGCAATGTAATTTAGTTTAAAGGCAGTACGATGTCTCAATGTTGAGGTAACTGCTTGAACACTGGTATATATCAATTTACTAAAAAAACACAGATGGTGGTTAAACGAAAGGAAAAACCAACATAAAGTGTTGAGCCACTAAACGCTGATGGAACAGCCTCAGTTTGCCTTCATTACTGATTCTAAACTTCCGTGACTTTACACAAGAGATTGATTGTCATTCATTTAAAAGATATTTCCCAATGTATGTTTTTGATTAGAATTCCTACTTTTATCGTGTTCCCTCAATATTGGATCATTGTGCTGATTGCAACTACCAATTAAGTTAGACAAATTTCTTCCCCAGATTATTTCGTTTTTTTTAAAATAATGTCTTTCTGTCAGAAACATCTCCCTTTCAGGATGGAAATGTATCACCATTTGATGAAGCTTGCATTGATTCACCATTATCCCTGTTATCAGGAAATTGGAAACAATCCATGCCTGCAGAAATATGCCCCACAAAACAGAAACATAAAGTAAGATCATCTGAAGAAGCCAACCTAACCAATATACCGTAAATGATTGTATATTGTTGGTATCGTAATCTCAATCTTTAATCTTAAAAAGTCCAGAGAGTTTTAACAGTCATTTGAAAGAAGAACATATCAGCATATCAGTGGCTAAGAGTTTTCACCGAGATATGTCCTGTTGTATTCTCACCACACTCAATTATGTGAAACCAGAAAAGAAGACATGAGTGGGGCCAAGGATCTCACCTTATCACCGAATGGAAAATCCATTTTTTTCCACCACGGTCCTACTTCCTTTTATCATTCTGCAGGGACACGTGTACTGAATCAAACTAATTCAGACAGACTGTGTAAATGTTACTGAAAACAAATGTAGAAAAGCTCTGTTAACTAGAGCAGAGGTGCATTACACAGGTTGAGACAAATTAGGTATGACAAAGAAACTAAGTATTGAAATTCATGTGAAAAAACTTCATGATACATGACTTTGAAAAGTAATAGAATTGCAAATTTCTTTTCACGAGGAAAACCATTGCCGCTTCGAACAGAGGAAATCAGTTTAGACGGGAAATGTCTGGCACCGCGAGGCATAAAAACCATCAGCACGGTCCTTAAGATGTTAGAATTACTCCCTACTTTTCTTGCCTTCCAACCAGCAGCGCGCACACACACACAAGTCAGACCAGTTCCCCTCTGCAGCACGTGGGGGTAAAGGGTGAGCGGTGGTGTACCTGTCATAATTGCGGAGTCAATCTCTTTAAAAGCCGGGTTTTCGTCACTTCCATAAACAGAGCTTTCAGAAAGGTTAACGAGAGAAAAAACATTTGTGACCCAACTTTTCGCTCTGCAAACACATTTGCAGTCACAGGCAGCCCCACAGATTACCTCAGGCTAGTCAATTCTGTAATGTCCTCCTTGGGAAGCCACTTGAAAACTCATTTGCATTTTATTTGAGTGGAGGGATTTTTTTTTTTTGGGAGGGGGGGGCTTAACAGGCTTAACGAGCAGATTCAAAATGAATTGGAAAAGTAGGGAGGCTTTTCTCTCTTGGGTTGACTTCACACCTGCCCTAAAGGATGGCGCTCAAAAAAGTTAACGTACACCCTGGAGTGTGGATTTGGAGAGCTGCAAATTTCAAAATGTTGCTGAACTGCTGTGAAATGTCAGCAAACCTGATGCTGTAAAGTCCATCGGGAACTTCCAGCTGGCCAAGCTGCAACACGGTTCAGGAAATCTTTGCATTTAAGTGTGTTTGTGCAAGTATACGTGTTTATTTTATGTCAGCATGGCTTACCTCTGTTTGGATTTTTATGTGTACATGAGCGTCTTTAAATATCCTACATGTCAGACTGAGTGAGTGTAGATATGCAATGAACACTCTGCGGGGACCCACACGCGGCTACAGCCAATGGTAGAAAAAGTCATTTTGATTTGAACAGCTTATTCTTCTGTTCCCTTACGAGCGGCATGTTTTGGGAGTTTTGGCAAGTTTTTTGCAAGCAACACCTTCTCTGCTTTCTCTTGCCTCGCCTGGCCTTTTCTCCTTTTCTGTCAATTTACTTTGCTTTCCAGCTCCTCATCTTTATCCCAATTTTACGTCTCCTTCCCACACATTATGGTCTGTCTCCCCATCCTTTGTCTCTCATGAATTTCCTGTTTTTTAGTCACCTTTGGCTCAGTCTGCTCTCTCTCCTGTCTCCTTTAGTCGTGCCTTATTTCTCCTCCTTTTCCACCACTTTCAATGACCTCCACCTCCTCCTTGCACACACAGAGTGTCCAGCATCTCTCCAGTGCAATTTTCACAGGTCTCTTTTAATTTCCTTGCGCCAACCTACAAGCGGGGACGCAGCAGAAAGAAATAGCCACTGCTGTGTGTCTGAATGTGTGCATCGTGGGATTGTGCGTGTGGACTGGATACACATGTTCTTGCCTCGCCTCTGGCTCTTATCAAAGCTTGGTGTTGATTGGTCAGTGGACGCTGTAACTACCACACCCTCAGCTGTGAGGCAGCGCTTCATGGTGGGACTGGAATTTGTGCGTTTTTGTGTGATCTCTGCATGCTTTGGTTTAGCTCTTTGTATGTCGCACGTCAGCTAACCTAAGCTGACACATATCCAGTTACCTTAAAATTGATGGGATTGAGAGAAATCTGCCTCAATTTAAGCACTGTTATCTCTGACCCTGCAAACTGTATTGCGTATTACACTATGCCTGCCACACCTAACAACTATGATAGTGCAAGGCTGAGATGTATTCCAACACTGAAGTCCTAGAATTCTGATGAAGCTCCTCTTTAAAAGTGCATGTTGTGCTGGTACTCTGTCAGCTTTTTTCTTTTCTTTTTGTTGGAACCAAGGACCTAATTAATTTGTTTGTGGACTTTCCCTGTGTTTGTTGGCCACTTCAGCTAACACATACTTTAGACACTGTTTAACACACAATTATTCAGTAAAGAGTGTTCTTTACTACTGTCATGGGTTTTAGTGGTGATGTAATGGGTTATTGCTATAGCAGACAAAGTAAAGTAAGAAGTGTACTCCACAATAGGTTTGCTGTTCTTAATGTTACGCCTATCATCTGTTGCCATCTTGTGGTATCCGTGTGCCCCTTTCCAATTTCGTTTGATTCAGTTACAGTATGCACAACGGTACAAGTGAGGGTAACCAATATTTCGGCTACTGTTCTAGGTCAGTGGGTGATATTCTTTTCCTCAAGTTTCTCCAGTGTGTGGGCAGCTGACCTTTCTATATTATGACTTTTAGCCTGCCAAAGAAGCAGCCAGCTGGCACTGAGACCGGGCACTGCCCTTCTGGGAAACGAAGCAAGCTGGATACAGCCCAAGAAAGCATGTACACACTTTTAGTGTCCACACTGTATACACAAACACAGCGCAGACACATAAACAATGAAAGTGTTGCTAACATTTATAGTGTCTACATGAAATCCAATGATTCCTCGGATAAACCTTAACTGCTGATTAGGTGTGATCGGTTTGAGCTTTAATTTCACAGTTCGCCTAAAATCTTTCTTCAAAGTAAGTTTTGCTAACCTCGGGGTCAGTTCAACACGTGTACGATTTACTGCCACTTTGGATGCTTTTTTCACAATATTTCTGTGTTTAGAGAGCTCAGCTGTTAACGTGCTGTGAATAGTGATACTGTTTAGATAAGAGTCAGGAGCTGATAATGACTTAGAACAACACAGGTTTTTGTGAGACTATAATTTTCTTTCAAACTTCAAACATCTCTTTCATGTTTTAAGGACCAGCAAAAATCATCTCCCTGTCAGACATAAAATGAGTCCTTCAAAAGATAATGGGTGAGTGCAACAACACACGTACTCACACAGATAAAAAGGTTAATACATATTCCAAATTTAAATTATAAATAATGAAGAATCTGGGGACACTTAGCATGCAACCCCACATCCTCTGCACACTCATCATTAGGCGAACAGAGACCCATGGTTCATTCTCATGCTTTCACTGGATTGAACATGCAATTGGTTGTAGATGGAAACTTTGACATATAATGAGGGAGAGAGAGAGAGAGCAAGCCTGTGTCACAAAGAAACAACCCAGAGTCACGAATGACCTTCGGTGACTGCTGAGACAGAAGTCCTCAGACTTGAGGGCTTACACTGGTGTGTAGTACAAGAGGGCCTGCATAGGTTTGTGCGCATGAGTGTGCGTGCAGTATACTTAGAGTCATTTGATGTTAACAAGCTCTGCCACTGTTTTGTTAGGCCACTGTCACCAAAGCAACACATTAAATCCCGTCTGCAGGGACTCTATTTTGTTAGCGTTTATTTCTG
Organism: Menidia beryllina; assembly: GCA_013363375.1. NCBI lineage: Eukaryota > Metazoa > Chordata > Actinopteri > Atheriniformes > Atherinopsidae > Menidia > Menidia beryllina. The sequence goes on along the minus strand of JABUIW010000031.1, from coordinate 5,799,801 downwards.
TGTGTGCTACTTTGCTACACTTCATGTTTGTATTTATTTGTGGGCATGCTGCAGGGCATGGAACATAAAAGTTTGACTTATTTTCCTTTTTCAGTCCACCCTTCAGCTAAGGCAACTACGAAAGATTATTTATGTCCATATGGAATCTTATTTAGAAAATGGCACTGGGCTGGATATTTTTGAGCGTGTACCTTTTCCTTGAGCTTTGTCTTTATCATTCCTTTTCATTTTTCGTCTCGCATTCATCTTAATCTCCTTCATTTCCTCATCAATCTGTTCACTGATGAAGCCGCGACAAGCTTTGTTCTTGTCAAGTAGCTCAGCCTCCAAATTACCCCTCAAGTTCTACTCCATCCCATTCACTTACAGTAGAGCAGTAGTAAATCATGATAAAGGCAATGCAGGTCGATAAACTCCAGCTGAAAATGACTAACTCAGTACACCAGCCTGTTCGGCTCATGACTGAAAGAAAGCAATGCTTGCATGCATATCCTTAATGTGGTCAGGTTGCATCATTAATCCCTTCAAACTACCAGTGTCAGAACTAACCATCACATTAAACAAAAGAAAAGAGAGAACAACAACAAAAAACTTTCCATAACAAGAGACTTTTTCTGTGGATTAAAAAAATGTCATCAGTCTTGGATATTTACTGTGAAATTTGCATGAGAATGCACAGGTGGTGCTGCAGATGAAGATGACTTGATATGTGAGAAGTATAAGGGGACTGCATAAAAAGGATTTAGAGAAGATAAGTGAACGTGAGAAATAAACAAAGCCAGATTTAGATGGTGCTTGAGAACTAAAGTGCAAACGAGATGCGCTGAGCTCTACTGTCCATCAATCAGACAGGACTCCCCATTATAAAGTGAAAGTGAGCATCCTTAAGTCTAATGTGAGGAACATGTTTTACTGACTAATAGCTTCTTAATCTGCAGCCTCCCTGCTTCTCTTATTTTCTTTCCACTTCTCCTCCCAAAGCAGTCTGTGTGCCGTAAAGATCAAAAACAGGTCAGTTTATTTATGTGCACGGAGAAGATTTTATCCATAATACCAAGTATGGGGAACAGCATTAGTTGTATAAAATGTTAAAGGTCAAAATGTTTAAAAGACACACAGACACAAATTTCCTTGCTGTAGTTTCACACTTCCAAATGTTTTATTCTTTGTGTTGGATACTTCAAAAATGACTTTGCACACTTTGATACTCTCTTGGGAAAATCTCCTCACGAGAATGGGAACATCTGAGCAAATGCTGGCTAGGAAGCTACAACAACACAAGAAAACAGTGAGAGACACGTGTTTTCACCCATGTGAGCATTATTCTGGCTAATGTTCCAGACACTATGTCACAAACACTTCTGAACATATTCCTAACTGTGTTGCTGGCCTGAAAAAACAAATCATATCCATTGATCCCAGAATGCAGGATCCTTGGGTAAACTGAAAGGACTCAAGGAGGAGCCCTCACAAACAAAGAAACATTTTTTCTTGCAGAGTAAACACTTTTCTCTGCAGATCAGTCATTCTTTGCAGCTCAGTGACTTCTGCTTTTAAAATGATCATCTTGGATCACATGCATGCTAAAGCTACTGTGGGTTTGCACTGCCTACAGAATTTCAACAATCCTGCCATTCAAAATGAAACTTTTCTAATAATTGTCATTTCTAAGCTTTAGATCAATTCTGTTCAATTGAGCCGAAACAGATTTCAAATGGCTACCCTGCATTTATGTGCTTCTAATTAAGAAATTCTGTTGGTTTTCACAATGAGGATGCAGTGTCTGCTTTTCATAGTTTTTGTCTGCTGTGAATTCCCAGAAAACGTCTGGTGATGATTGCTGTGTTTTGCCAACACTTCTGTGTTAGAAGAGTCTTTTACTTAATTAGCATCATCAAATGACTTAGACCACTCACTGTATGCACATGCAGAGAGGGATTCTTGGTAATTTTATTTGTTTTGGGCAGTATTGAAGATGTTTTATAATTGTGTTGTGCATTGTATGAAAAGTAAGTACTTTATTTTTTCTGATATTTTCCTTTTTTTATCATCTGGGCATAGTTTGAGACTGTGTACTGGTGTTTCGACACTCTGTGTTATGTGCCTTTTGATATTGTGTAAAGTTTTCACATCCAGTCTTTGCCTATAATTTGTCATTCCTATCACGGAATATGCTGGTTAAAACTTCCTTTTCATACAAAAACAGCCAAGGTTGATTAACTTTATTTGAGCATTCAGTCTTGCTGGCCTCTAAAAAGATTATTTTTTTTGGACAAAATATCTTAATAGAATATAAAGTCCCACAGCTGTTTAAGTCAGGTTTTCACAGAAATAAAAATTGAACAGATGCTCCCAAATATTACATCTAAATATCTGAAGTATATTCATTCCTACTATACCTATGGCTGCTAAAATCCTGGCTCGTGTCTGGTGACAGACAAACTGTGATGTGGAGCTCAGGAAAAGGAAGACGGCAATTAGGATTCCTTGCGTAACTTTGAGATTTAGAGAGCGGAATTGAGCATACCTATCTACCAAAGAGATGGATGGTGAGCAAGAACATAAGAAGCAGAAAATCAACAATTACAAGAGCATTGTGGAAAATAACACGAGATTAGGAGAGAGGAAGTGGGTGCATTTGGAATCTAAGGAGGACAACAAAGGATGGAGGGAGAGTAAGATAAGGATGCATGGACTGATTGAGTGAGAGAAAGTGTAAAGAGGAAATGTCACAGTCTCGAACATAGACAAAGCCAACTGAGGAAACCGAGTTCTTTGTTGATGTTGTTGTTCCAGACAGAGAAAAGAGGACAAAGGTCATGAAAACAAAAGTGAGACAAACTGAGATGGGGATAAAGGTGAGAAAGAGAAGCGCAAATGACCTGGAAGTAACCTCCTATATCAAACTGTTACATTCATGTAGTCCTGTCGTATTTCACGGTTTACCACAGTCTGAATTTTCATTCCATTAAGCTCTCGGGAGTCACAGGATCTGTCATTTGTTTAACATTCCTGTCTAATAATGACTTCTTTTTTTTTCTCAGCCTGGCTGTTGTGTCCAACCAGTAAACCTATCTGTAAAAATGTAGTCTTCTTATTCATTGTAGGACTTAAGCATAAGCATAAGATGGCTATTTGTGTATTAAATCAAACCGTATGCCAGCCCAAAACAGGCAGGCTATAAGTTTAACTGGCTTCAGTGGTTTCTGGATGGATGTGTGTGTCTTCAGTGGGAAGTATATCATTGCCCTGCACACCTGCTGTTGGCATTCTTTTCTTATTTCCTTCTTTCAAACATATGCACACACACACACATGCACACGTTAATACACACCTTACCTCCGCTTGTAATGGAAACAAATAGTGGTTTGGGATTTTGTATTAAATTTCCTTGTTAGCTGTCTGACTGCCAGCTGGTCAGTTAAATTTGAGGCTAAGTTAAGCTTTACTGAAGGGTGGGGTGGACACCCAAGCTTTAAGAGTCCAGGTGCATGAGCATAGTCGCCTCAACATTTTTATTTGAAATGTTGACTACTTTAAGCTTAGTTTGTTTTTCCAGTCCTGTCCTATCAAACCTTTAAAATTGTTTGGAGAGTCGGTCATTCTTGTTTAATTACATTACTAAAAATGGGTAACAGGAGACTAACTAACAAACAGACAATTACATTTTTCAGTGTTGTCTGTGCTTCACAAAATTCACCTATTTTTCATTCAGAAGAGAAAGAGCTGTGAACAGATTGCACAATAAATTGGGCATAGTTCTGGTTTCAGAGGGGTAAATTCTGATAATACCCTATTAGATGATGATTTATATTCCTGGCTTTTTGCTTCACCGGGAGGTAACACTTTGCCGTGTTTTTCATATCAATGTTAATTGGTGTGCCACACATTTGACAGGCAGCCACAAGTCTTCCAGTTTTCACATGCAGATGTTAGATAGGATGACGCTTTTGTGCTTTACCTGGAACTGTGTCTCCACTGTTAGGCTGCAAAGTGGTTTTCCTGGTGAGAACACTTTCCACTGCGAACAAACGGAAGATGAAGATAGCGATAGAGAGATTAGAGGCTGAAGGAGAAAAGAGCAAAGAGAGGGAAAAATGTAGCCAACTGTAAAAGAGCGAGAGAATGGGATAAAGGAGTGAAAGATTGTGGGGGGAGAAGAAAACAGATGAAGGCGTAGAAAAAGTGTTTAGTCAACTGTGAAACGATGAACGATAAGGCATGAAAGATTGAAAGAGGGAGAGACACTCCAAAAAGAGGAGATTAGAGAGAAATACAACAAGTGGAGAGGAAGCCTGGGAACACAGGGGGAAGCTTTCCGTGAAAGACTGATGAAATGACATTAGAGAGCAATGACTGGGGATAGATTTAAGATAAATGAAAAGGGAGGTAAGAAAGTGAAGGATTGTGGCCAAATGTTAAAAGAAAAGGAGAGACAAACAGCAGTGGGGTACTACAGGAAGGAGAGGATGGTTTAATGTAGAGAGGTGAAGATTAGCAGTTTTCTGATTAGATTCTGTCTCCACTTGCAGATAGTTGGGAATAGGCATTAAAACAGACCAAAAAATCTTATTTTCCTGGAAGAAGCTTTCTTCTCAGAATTATAATGATGAACTGGTTTGTGTATCAATTTCATCTCTCTATCCAGAAGACTTAAGTAGTAAATGCCTGTGCTTTGCTTTGCAAGGTACTGACAGCTATAACTGCTGTGTGGTGTCCTAAAGAGAACCAGTAGGGATGGTAGTGTAGAGCTCACTGTCAAAAACATTTCCGGTGTCATCCTGAGTCATCACTGGTGCTTCCAAACACGGTTTTATCTTTGTCAGAGTTAAATTTCAGGGATTTTAGGACAGAAAAGGAAAACTTAATTGTCACAGTGATTCTTCAGCTGGTGGCAAATTTTGTCTTCCTGATTGTTGTCATTTGATCCTTTGTTACTGCCTTGATGTTTATTTTACATCCATCATTTAAACCTTTTACAGATTTCGTATTGACATTTTTTGCTTCCTTTCCCTTTCAAACATCAAGAATCTTAAAATCAAATCTTTCTGTGAACGAACTAGATTCTAAGAGCTCATGATTAAGTCCAGCTTTCCCTCAGTACCTTTGTGTTACTTGGTAACAACCATTAATCCGCAGAGTCATACATGTGACCTGTTATTGTACAAGATAAGATATTGAAATTAGTCATTGCGCCGTAGCTGTCTCAAGGACAACCCCAGTGGAAACTGGACCCTGTTTGGTGCTTTGGGAAGCACAGGTCTGGGCTGAAACAGCTGTCCCTGTCTCAGCCATGGTATGGGTCTTATTATCCTTATCCTTTACCATGGCAGTGTGGGGAAGCCTTTTGAAACCTAATATGGTCTTAAATCAGATTTATAAATGTTTAGGTGCATTATGAAAAACACACGATCTGGCTGCACTGGCAAAACCAGACTGTTTACATGTGTGTGCGAGTATCTCAGAGTGAAAGGGGAAGATGTGTGTGTGTGAAATGAGAGGGTAAATGATGTGTGTGTTTGTACCCCCACTGTGTGTGTTTCTTCTTGCATGCCTTAATTCCTCCTATGCGACAGCGTTTCAGTAAACAGTGCACTCATTTAAGGGGAGACACACACATGCTGTCAGGTCATGTTGCAGTATGTATGTATTGTGCCTCATAGTTAAAACAGATTGAATGACAGCCAGGAAACTTGATAACTTACATCAACTTACTGATGATAGAACGAGAAAATTATTCACCGCTGCATGTCCCTCTGAGTGCAAAGTATTCTTGATGTGTGTACAGTAGGAGTTTTTGTACATTTTGTTTAGTTTGTTTTGGTCTGTATGTTTCTTTGTTTGTATGTGTGTGTGTGGGCTAATATGCCGTGGGGCACGCTCTGTCCTGCTGCCATGGTCAGAAATCTGACTGATATGCAGACAAAACACACTCGTCAGAGGATACACAGATTTTTGTAGCCGTTTAGACATTAATGATTATTAAAATGATTTATTTTATGACCTGTTACTTCTGTGTTTTTCTCTATAGGGATTTGAACAAGAACAACATCACCAGAATCACTAAAGTGGACTTTTCTGGGCTCAAGAACCTCAGGATTCTGTAAGTTCGATATCTTTATGTGTTTCTATCAAATTAACTTTTAATAATCTATGTCTATGGCAGTTTACCAGCTATGACATATTAGTCATAATCCAATTAAATGAAACCAGCTAAAATCCAGCGTGCACATTGCCAATTACAAGTTAAATTAACCTTGATATGAAAACCAGTGGACTGTATTGAAATATGGTACTGGTTTCATCCCCTGTCTGGACCACGCACAATATGTTGAAAAAAATAAATAAATTTTAATAGAATCTTCAGCAGAACACTGTTTAGATTGGATGGCCATTTCCCTTAACTCTGTAATGCCATATGTATCATAACTGATACATACAGTTGCTGAAATGTTTTGCAACTGAGACCTTTCTCATAATTTAATAGTAAAAACTTTTCTCAAAACCCTGTCATACACAACCAGATATACCTGATAACAGCGGGCAGAAGTTTACACAACATTAATTTTGATTTATTGCACAGTCATAAATTATAAATATTCAAAACTTATAAAAACTGTTCCAAAACCTTGACATTATTTTTTATATTTTGTTAAAGGGCCAAACAAAGACTTCAAACAAAAAATAATAAAATAATTTCTCTCTATTTTTTTCTTGGATCAGGCTTTAAAGGGTTAATCAGTTAATGGTAGAGAGGTCAGAAAAATGATGTCAATAAGCACCATAACACAAGACAATAGAGTCAATATGAAAGTCAAATTTAAATGGACAGTAAGGAAGGCATTGAAGAAAGGTTCATGATAGGAAGTCCCACAGACCTACAGCTTAACCAAAGGTCATTCGAGGGTCAACTTAACTGTCTCTCACTACATGCTTTTAGGCTTTATCTTCAGAAGGCATAGTATTTGATTGTTCATAGTTACCCAAAAGCTGATCATTCTTCAGTCTGATCCTTGTCTTTCCTATCTGTTTTATATAAAGACCTCTCCACAGATTCTGTAAACTGATGGCAGAGTGACAGTGCTGCACTGTTACAGTGCTGGAAAGTTCACATGGAGACATGTTGTCCTCAGTTTTGTGGGAGTTGGTCATTTAGTAGACTGACAAACAACTTATTTAGGCTTAGAGGTTTTTTGAAATTAGGTATAAGGGTGAATTCCTCAGGTACAGCACCGGCAGGTCTTTTGCGTGCCTTTTCCTTTGCTTTATTGCCTTGTTGTGACCTATATTTGTGTCTTTACAAGGACTCCCATTAACAAAAGCTGCCATGCTGGAGCAATTAAACAAATGCTATATTTACCTAATAGGCCAGTATGTGCCTATAGGGGAAACAAGTCTCTATAAAATAAAGTTTCCCATCCTAATGAAGGCTTTTACGGCAGGAGAAAATACAAGTGTACTATCCAAGCACTTGAATTCCGCAATTACTGGATATTTACAAGGTTAAGTAGAGTAATTGTGTGCTTACATGCCAGTAACAAGCAGTGAGATCTGCGTTTATTACAAAAGCGTCACAACAAGGCAATGCTGAACTTGTTATGGTATGATGATTATGCCACTTCTGGTCAGCATGGCAATGCAAATTACTGTCCAAATGAAACAGACAACTGAAACAGTTACTCAACTCAAAGCTCATATATGTATGGGAGTCTTAATATATTTATGTCAGTTATGGTGTGAACTGATCTCACCCAGTGACAGCCTGGATGGGTTCCAGCCCCAGTAGGAATAAGAAATATAGTAATTGAATTAATGAACGAATGAATGGACGGGAAGTGAAAATGTATATTTAGAGTATAAAAGGTCTGCATTCTCTGCAATGCAGGTTTGGAAATGAACCTATTTTCTGAGAAAATGTCAAGGCTTTTTTTTACCAGAATCCATCTGTTTGGCCTAAAGAAGCACATATGTCTTTATCACTTTTATTTATATTCCAACAAAGCTTTTCTCTTTCTGAGGTAGCCGAAAACTTGAACTTCTTTGTCAACACCCAACTGTCCAACCATTCAACCAAAACCATGACTGAGCTGTGGCTTTGTAGCCAATCTATTGCATAAAATATCAGCACTGTTTAGATGAAAATGTTTTGTCAAAAAGTAAGTTTGAGAAACTGATCATTTAAAAATTGGGTTCACTCTGTAGAGTGTAGCTGCTCATCTTTAAGCATTTGTCCTAATTGACTTCACAGACTCTCACTCTTCTGCCTGAAGTGGCTGAAATGTTTGTGTGTGTGTGTGTTTGTGCATGTCTATTTTCATGTGTGTGTAAGGACTTTAATAACTATAATCACTGTTGGCTTCATGAAACTTCCCTCCTCACTCTGTTTTAACCAGACTTGCAGATAAAAATACACTCCCAGTACAAACTATGCTGAGGAGTGGAAAGAAGTTTCTTCAAATGTGTGTTTGTTTAACCAAAACTGTATTCGTAGTGCCTCTTGTACCTAATTTCACTTTATGTTTGAGGCTTTGTCTATGTTGCATCTTTAATAAAACACAGAAACAGTAGAATACAAATTTTGGTGTTCTGAAAGAACACTAAAATAAATTGTGTCCGTGCACACGTTTGTGTGTGTGTGTCTGGCGTGGTGGGCAAGTAACTTGTTTCATGTGGTTGGTGATAAACTGCTGTGACATTTCCCTACTCTAAATCTCTTAAAGAAATTGGGAGGAGATGGCTTGGGAAAGAGTAGATAGTCTGAGGTCTGGGAAAGCACATATACAGATGTGTACACAATGTGAACACACACTCTGTCTAGCTTTCGCTTGTACGTTTACACATATACACTCTTGCATTTCTATGAAGAGATGAACGAAAGCGACATGGTAACTTTAACTCTTATCTTTTGTCAAAAATGCATTATTATTCACCAGAAACTCTTTATCTCCCTCTCTCACAGTCACAGAAAAACACAAGTTCAGGGATTCCAGGTCATTTCAGCCACTTGTGCCTCTTATGGGAAAACTTTGCTCGTAGTTTAATGCTCAGCATATTTCTCAGGGTAGGTTGAAGAAAAAGTAGACTTTCTAAATGCCAAACTTATGCACAAGGTAGCAATTACTGTTAATTCACCATGTAAAGATACCTGTTTTAGACTTCTCAGAAATCTAAAGAGATGTATGATATGGTTGTGCCTCGACATTCTCGATTATCACAGAGGACAAACATGAGAGTGGGATTAAATGGATGGTTTCTTGGATTAATTTCCATATCTGGCATCATAAAAGTACTTTGCTCAGATTGCGTGGTGTCGTCAGATAACATACTTAACATCCCTTTGTGTTCATCCAAACACTTAATTTTATCTTGCTGTCTGAATGTTATTAGTTCACAGCAGTCAGACGCCGCTCCTCTCTTCAAACACATTGATGATGCTTGGTGACTTAATATTTGGCAGTCACATCTCGTAAGATTCCACCCAGGCTGTGGCAAAACTGAGTAATTCCAAACAAATTTAGGTGCAGGTGAAAACTTCAGCTAAAAAGTTGCTGCCTCTGTCATTATATGTAAACAAGTGAAGTTAACACCCTCTGGACTATTTCCTTTAGAGAGCAGCTTGCAAAAGGGTAGAATGACGAAATTGTGCTTTAAAAAATATATATTTTAATAAAGGTTTGAAAACTTTTTAATGTGCCTGAACAAAAGAGTTATTAGACCATTACCCTAACACCTTAACTCAAAACGTGTTTTGTGTTCTTTTCCTCATCTTTCTCCATCTCAGCGTATGACTAATTTCTGATAGAAAATGCAGAAAAAAGGAAAGTACCTCATCTCATCAGAGCATATGCCAACACTGACTCCCCACTCCATGTGTTTGGCTTAGTATCTCTTGAATTTCTAAACTTGATTCAATAAATCAGCCTTTGGTTGAACAGTCATTTGGACAAATAAACTTTGATAGTTATTCAAAGTTATGTATGATTTAGCTTTTCCCAGAATTTGCAGGGTTTCTGTGAGGATAGAGGAAATGCAAATGTTTTATAAACATGTGGGATTCATCATGGTTTTCCAGCAGATTATAACTGATGCCAGATTGTTGGAGTATATATACACATTATTTTACCCAGTTTCTAAAGGTATGATTGTTGTTGTTTGTCAGCTAAACTATACCAATGTCTATGATGCAGGATAAAGGGCAGCAGACATACTCATTAGGCTTTATGTGGAGCTCAGGTGCTTCGCTTAAATGAAAAAAAAAGGCTTGGGCATGATCTGCACAGGGCATCTGCACCCCACTTTTCCCTGGGAGAGGCTCCAGTACCTGCTCTATAACTGGATTAAGCAAGTACAGGAAAAGGACAGCCCAAGGAACTTTGTGGAGGTGTGCTCTTTTCTTGTCAGTTCTGGGCATGTCTCCACTTTTTTCTTTTTTTGGTAGAAAAAAGACTGCTGTAAGGAAGCGCTTTTTTGAGCGTTTCCTTACAGGTTAGAACAGACGACACAACTTGTCACTCATTCAGCAAATTGCAGTCATAACACACTGCAACAACTGGCGATCTGCTCACACAAACAGCCTTTTCTCTCACCACTACAATTTACATCTGACAAATCAACTTGAAGAAAGTTTTTCAAGTAGTCGTTTTCAGGTAGTTGTTCTACCCCTGCTGAAAAAAGTAGCCTAATGGTTGGTGGTTGCCCTTATTGAAAACAGCTTAAAAGGATGTGTGTGCTCAATAAAAAAATTTGATAAATAAGAATAAAACCACTACCTCATAAGGGGAATATGCCAACAGTGACTCCCCGCTCCATGTGTTTGGCTTTGTATCTCCAAATAAATAAATCAGCATTTTGTTGATTAGTTATTTGGACAAATAGTTTTTAATAGTTATTCGGATGTCTGTTTGTATTGAATGTTTCTGATACATGCCCATTGTTTTGTTATATGAAATAAGCAGTTAATGTGTAAATCAGATTTTGGTTAGGTGATTATATTGAGATTACACGAGAATCTCCTGAGAATTGAGTAGTTACAACACGGGCATAGATAAATACTCTGAGATCGAGGTTTTGTAACCCCTTTTCGAGCAAAGTGATTCAGTTGAGGGCTGTTGCCTCAACTTTATCACTTTGCTTTGGTGTCAGTCTTTCCTCCAAGACACGTTCAATTTAAATTCTGTTCGTAGCGCCAAATCACAACAAATGTCTTCTTGAGGCTCTTCAAACATACAGTCCAACTAAAGCAAAATAGAATCCAATTTCCTGTAATACATTCAAAATTCTTGCAGTTCCAGCTCATTAGTTTTCAAATATATACAATTAATACAGAGCCAGTTTCCAGCTAAAGAAATCAGCAGAGTGCATCAAATCTTATATTTGATCCAACTCCATCCTGAGCATGCATGAGGCGACTGTGGGAAAAAAAAAGATGTAATGTTGAGGTATGGCAACATAACTAAAGGGTGTTTCAGGGCTACCTCAGCCATCCCAGAGCTTTATCAAAAATGAAAGTTTTAAGCCTAATATTAAAGGTGGAGAGAGTGTCAGCTTCCTGGACAAATATTAGTAGCTGGTTCCATCAGAGAGCCTGTAAACCAGACATCTCAACCTTTCTCTTGAAATTGAGTTTCTGAAGAAAGGACCATGGTGTAGGCAGGTTATTGTTTGGAGATCAGTCTAATCTTTCCCAAATACCAGCATCTTGAAATCATCAGCCTGGTTCCTACACTCTTTTTTAAACCAGAATCAATGCATGTGAACACTCTCTGTAAGGCTGACTGAAAATGTCAAATTATTAACAATGTTGCATGAGATTTATAAATGTCTTTCAAAACAGATCTGTAGATGGCAGTTTAAATTCTTTCAACTTTTAATTGCAATGGCTGGTTTGCGCACAGATGCAACTGACAGTGTTTAAACATAAACAGTGGGATTTTGTGAGGGTTACTGAGCTCAGGTTCTCTCACTATTACTTTGACTTTGCATCCATGCTGAAGCTCAGTTTACCACTCTCTTATCAATAGGCTAAATACGCTGGCTCTTCATTTTTAAACATGGCGGCTCCAGTCTCTGACATAAGTGGTCCTTTGTTCTGGGCCAGCAAACAGTTGATTGTGGTGTTAGTGCCAGTTTTTTGGGCCTGGAAACAAGGGTGGTGGGAACAAAAAGAACTCAGTCCTGTTCTTTGCTGATTTTTCGAACACAGATTTTCAGAAGCTGGATGAACAATTTTACTGACCTGTCGGTGGTTTTAATGTTGGGATGGAATATGTATAGTCTTTTTGTGTGTGTTTGTGTGTGTGTGTGAGACAAGCTAAAAGCTACTAATTAATGGCTGGATGGTAGCTGCAGTCTAAAGATTTGATTTAAGACAATTTCAAAATAGATGATGTGCACGTCAGGCCAGATGTTTACTCTTTACAACTTCTTTGACATTTGGCTTTTTCTTTGTTTTCATATTTCTCTTATTCATTCACAGTTTTTGAATTTGCCTTCTTTTTATATATCTCGTTTGTCTCCCTCATCATGTTACCTTTTCTTTTTTATGGTTTACATCAGCCAGTTGTTCCTGTCGTTCACCGTCTTCTTTTTTCCTTGTGAGGAGATGTCACTCTTAACATCCTCAGACAGAAAATATACACACACATTTCAGTTGAGATGTTTTCTTTCTGCTTTCTCTGACCCATCTGGAAAACCTTACTTTGCCCTCAAAACATAACACACACACACACAGCGCAGGGAGGGGAAAAGGGGAAAAAAAAGTGTTACATTGGCAGGGCTGCATGCAAGACAAAGAGAATGGAAGAGGAAGGGATGTTAATTATTTGTTTTGGCTTTCTAGATTGTAAAAATTTGGCAAATGCTGCGTGTCATAAACTTTTAAAGCTTATGTTTCACGCCAGATCAATCTCTTTAGTGCACTGATTATGTGTTTACAGAACCAGTGCAAGTGTCTTTCTAACCCTTTGCATGGGCCAGAGAATGGGATTTTTTCGCTGTTTCAACTAATAGAGACTAAACAATTATGAAGGCATGTCCATTGTGAATGCTCAAAGCTCCAGATATGGAGACTGAAATGACAATTTTAACTAATATTGCTGCTGTTTTCTCTCTCTCTTTGTCTCTTCATGTCAATTTCTCTAGCCATTTGGAGGACAACCAAATCAGTGTCATCGAGAGGGGAGCGTTCCAAGACTTAAGACTGCTGGAGAGACTGTAAGTTTGTTTTACACAGATACTTATGGTATGTGGTTGCAAAAATAAGAAATAAAAGGGACAGTGAAAGTCAAACAGCTGATGCAAGCAACAAAAGCCACCTGGCTGGACACACAGTCACACCAAAGCACACACAATGTGCAAACAGAAACACACAGAAGTATTTGACTTCCCTCTGTAGTTTCCCCATTTGGCAGCAAGTGCACACATCCAAGATTTACTGCTCCTGCCTGTCTGCCCTGTAAAACAAAGTCACACGATGTGCATCTGATTGGTACCCAACAAATTCACTTCACTTCTCACACCGCCTTGGAATCTCCCATCCACACTGCCCTCTTCCTTATTTGTGTGTGTGCTTCTGCATCTGTTGGCTCGCACTAAGGCTTAAGTAAACAGAATCAAGGTGTCAGTGTACAGTACAACACTTCCCACACACATACACACCTTCATGTTTATGACTTTATGCTGCAGGAAGTAAGGGTGGACATCTTTCCTGGAAGAATATTCTTTTGCATGAGAAAACAAAGCAGGCTAACAGTTTTTTTTTTACAATTAGCTGCTATTTATTTCTTCACAACAGAAACAAAAAAGCACATCTAGAGATTAAGATTCATGCATTTTACAAAGACAGAGAACATGTTCAGTTTATTGACTTTAGCAGCTAGACAAGACACAATCTTAAGAGATAGTGAGTGACAGCAACATGTGTATCTTGTCTCTAAATGGAGATTGCACATCTTGATTGTGGAAGAATGAGAGCATGGACTGCTTTAATGTTAAAAGGCTGCCTAATAGACTGTGGCAGGCAGGGTCAGAGGTCGGGGATGAAAGGTGAAAGAAGCTTTTGGGCTGAACACTTGTGTGTCAAACCTCACACAAGTAATGGCATTTAATTTTTCTAAGTGATGCCAACATACGCTGGTTCTAAGAAGTTTGCGAATATTTTGCAGATTTATTTTGATTTACTTTGTGACTTCCTGAAACATCCTTGGAAAAGTTTCTAATGTTGATAAAGACAAAGAATTAATAGATAATACATAAACACAATACTAAAGCTTGATGAAGTTTCAATACTGTCTCTGAAGAGAGTATAGTCCAACATTTCCAAGGCAAATATTGTACAAAGGAATTTCCAGTGGCAAGGCTGATAAGAAGTCTATTGCGGAGCTATTACACACAGCCCCAAAGCAGATATAAACACATTAAAATAATGGATAATTTCCCCTAAATTAATAAATGTGTTTTATTTGGGTCTTAATCTATAAACTGTATAAACTGACATACCAAAATTTTCCAGGCTTTAGAGGTTTGTGTTTTAGATCTTATTCATGTAAATTCACAATACTCTTAGCACAACTCTGTTTAATTTAAAAGTATCAATAAAAATAGATTGATATCCCATATGAGGAATGATTTCAAATTTCATCCTTTGAGGAATACGTTTACACTTTAAAGCTTTCTAGGGGTTTGAGATAGCGATAACGACTGTCTTAAATTTCAGCTTTTAGTTAACTGATAGTGAAATGGTTTTTAAAATGCTAAGTTGACAGTTCCCTGATGTTTTGTCTGTCAAGGAGAGAGGTCAGGGGTGAGAGGTCCTGGTGCTGAGTATGTGTGATTTATGGACTCACAATGTGAAAAACATAGAGCTTAGTTAGTCACCCCCCAGAGTGAGAACACTAACTCATGTTAAGTGATGTTTTGTAAAGCAATGGATATGTTCACAACTCTACAACATATCTGAAGTGATTATAGACTTTTTCAGTGATGTGTATCATTACACATGATGGATTCTACCAATCCCAGGAGGTTGAGTTTTATTTTGTCTGCATGCTATTTCTGTTGGAAGAAGTCATTAGTAGCTAGAAATATGGAGAAAATTCTGTTCTCCAAAGCCAAAATGTCCTGTGAACAAGTGTCTTGAAGCTACACAACTAAGGGTACCTGATCAGGGTTGTACTTACATAGTCACATTTATACTCCACAAAAAGTAGTCTACTTTTTCAAACTATGGATATCTTTTTTTGACGGCATCTTTATTTCTATTGGTGCACATGGAAGTAAAAGTCAGGCTCTTATTATCAGAGAGGTTAAAGGTTTGTCTCTGTGTCTTCTCCTGCACAAATTCTACTTTGTGACCCTACAGCTCTCCACCCTCCTTTTCTTTTCTTTTTCCTGTCCACGCCTCATTTCTCAGCCAAATGCTTTGGTAGCCTGATAACACTTTCACTCCCTCGGCTCACACTGTCCTCATCTATCAGCCTCAGCCTTCCCCACCTTCCCTTTTACGCATGTACACACTCAAGGAGACACATTTCTCACCACAACAAATTCCATTTTTTACTTTTCCTTTAACATGCCTTTTTGTTTTGATAATCACCATTCCTTCAGTCTCTTCGTCTACTTCTGCGGCTCATTCCTGGGTAAATAATTACAATGTATCCAATACAGAAAGAATAAGTTATCAGTTTTCAGAGAAGAACATAAACAGAGTTTAAATTCTTTGGCACAGCTTTTGCATTTTTGTTCTTTTTGTCCTATCAGAAGATAAGGTAAGATAAAGCTAAGCCAGTTTAAGACCGTAATATGCTCGTGAGCCTCTGATAACACTGATTTTTCTGTTAACTGACAAATGACCGTGCCACCTCCAAAATGCATAAAATGTACTTTGAATAATACAATTTAAGTAGGCCATTTAGTCAGTTTTATCTTTTTTATTTTTATTAACTTCATCATTAAATCTGTGAAAATGAAAGCACCAGTGGCACAATGAGTTTATCCTCTATTTGCTCGTTCAGTGTTTGTGAGGATGACAGTGATAACTGGCTTTGGTAACCTGTAATGGACACACGTGAGCAAACCTGTGGGCAACAGTCATAGGAAACCACAGATTTTCTCATGAGTTTGAACCTACTGACCTTCAAAGTAATTCAGTGGGCTGAGAGGTGATTGTTGAGTCACTAGAAAGGCATGTAACTTGCATACTGATTTGTGTCTTTTGCCCTGTTTTGTTCATGATCAAAATGTGTTTTACTATTTTCTTGTATCTCTCATTATAGTCGCCTGAACAGAAACAAGCTCCAGTTTCTTCCAGAGCTCCTCTTCCAGTCAAATCCCAAATTAGGACGAGTGTGAGTACATTTGACTTTTTCTTGCCTCTCCCTCCAGAGTCCTTTTCTGACACTTCCACTGTCATTCTTTCTCTCCCTTTTCTGTTTCCTTTGATATGTTACACGATCCTTTTGAAAACATGGCCATGGTGCGATGTCAGAACTTTCATGCAGGTTGAGGGTTCAGACCATGCCAGGTGACACAGAGCTGCTCTGTGCTCCTGTCGAGAGGTGAAATGACTATGAGTGTTAGATATGTGTGTGTGTGTGTGCGCGTGCGTGCTGGGTTTAAAGGGGTGAAAGTGTGCCTGGAGTGAATGTTTTGCTTGGACTGATGTGGAATTTTTATTCGGGAATATAGAGTTTTCCCAGAGTATTTAGGGTGTAGGAACAGGTCAGGCTGATGCAGTGAAGACTCCCACTTGCCCTCCTTCTCTTCTCTTTTTCATCCCACATTCCCAGACATTTTCTCCCTCTTTCTCCATGTCACTCTCCTTGGTGCACCAACCCTGTTTCTTTTTATTTCCCTCTGCTCTTTACATCAGCAGTCTTCCTTTTTGGTTGGGTTCTGTTGTGGTAAAAACGTCTCTGTCAGCTTGGGTTGAAGGTTGAAACACCACTGAAACTTAATTGCTGTTGACACCGAACTCAAGTGTGTGCACTTCTAGGATACTTGCTCTGATTGTATGTGAGTCCGCTTATTATTGCCCGCATTTTTAAGCCTTTATATCATTTAATATATTAATGATATGTGTACTATATGAATGAGCATTTCTATATGTATTTACACGTTTCATGAGTGCTGGAGGTTTTTAAGATAGCGAGCTTCGGATCTGAAAAATTAAACTCCTCTATTCTAGTTTCTTATATTCTTATTCCATGGGGCAGAATGTCTTACACATTGTTACACAGACATAATACTTAATGTCTATATAGTGAAAACTAGTTAGCCAAATTTCTGTCCGGCCGTGGTTATTAGACCATTAGACTCTGTCCTCAGGTTAGTCTGATAACAAAATCAGCAAATATCAATTCAGTTATGGTACTTTTTAACAGAAGTAAATGAATTCTTATTCTCAACAACAGTTTCTGTGACTGAAAGATTGTGTTTGCAAAAAGGCAACAAAAGATGAACTCGTCTGGGTCTCTGAGTCTCGTCTCTCGGTAAAAAATCTATAAAGAAATCTAGACAAACTGATGTTGTGATGTGCTGCTATATTTGTGGTGATGTGTGATATATTGCTGAGGGAAGCACCGATGACAATTGGCTGACACACTTGTCATTTATATCAGCTGTGGCCTTCAGGATCACACTCAGTCAGTGCCCCCAATGTAAACATTAGGGAGACAACAATGACATTTGCAAACAATTTATTCCATCACAGAGATTTACACATACTCCCGCAGTGTTATTTTTTTGCTTTCCAAGCCTTTTTCTTCTTCTCTTTGAGTGACAGTCTTATTTTCTCCACATCCTGGCTTACTCTTCTATAAAACCCCTAATTGGTCTCGATAACTCTTATTTATCACCAGTTGAATATGGATCCCCATAGACCTCTTAGACAACTCAGGAGAGTGGAAAGGGTGAAAGTGTTCCAAACTTAACATTATAAATCTCATGTTCTTTATATCCTAACTTTGCCATCAGCACAATCTAAATTACAGTGTCTGGAGATCCTTCTTGGTGCAATTACTTTCCACTTTTCTCATATTTTCTTCATTTTTTCAAGGCTTTTTCTCACTAGATTTTGAAGAGTTATATGGAAGAATTGAAATGAAAAGCACATAATGTAAAGGAGAGAGAACATATGACTGAAAGAAAGAGGAGAAAGACATGTGGATGATGTAAGAGAAAGACAAAATGTGAGAAGCAGGGAGAAAGTGTGCAACAGTATGGGAGTACGACAGAGGAGACAAGGAGGTTTGCTGGTGGCTTTCTGGTTTGGGTTTGTAACCTTCCTCTATGTCAGCCTTGGTTAGATATTAAATGATGGTAGTGTGATAGGAATTACCTCTTAACCCTCCTATTAAAGCAGTGCGGTCTGAGGTTTGGAGGAGGGAGGAGTGGGAAGAGTCTGGACTAGTATTGAGGGAAAAAGGCAGAGGATAGAGTTTTTACTTTCAGGGGGGTGGGTGGCATTAACGATAAGATCTATCAAACTAGAAAATAGATTTTAGAATCGTCTTTAATCCCACCTGAACAAATGCATTGTATCAATGTGGGAATGTGTTCATACAAAGATTAATGTCTCATTAGAACACACGGATGAGTATTACAGAGGAAGGGGGGTGGGGTGGTGGGGTGGATGGGTAAGGATGAAGGCTCGTAGATCGATGGAATAGATGGAATGGCCTTTAGAGGACCTAGGTAAAGGGGAAAGAAAACATAAATAGGTATGGTTTGACAGATGGATTGTTGACTGGAGTCTGTGGGTTTAAGTGTGTGCAGTCTGTGGTTGTGTCCCTCCACGGTTTTGCAGAGGCAGTGGCCCGACAACACATGCACACAGCACACTTCACTGCGCACTGTGAGCTTGAACCTTGAGAAAATTTGCATTTTGCTGAGAGGGAAAATGAATTTTTGGTTTGAAACACACAGATTCGGGCAAACTAAAATAGAAAAATAAAATCTTGTGGTTAAAGAGCTTTAGTCCTGTGCCATGGAGGTTTGGTTTCCTTAGTGACTGGATTGCTGCTAGTCTCGTGTCTGATAACACAAACCCAGACAGAGCCTCATCCTGTTATCTTTGCTTTCTACTTTAGGAGTTTGTGAATGTATGTGCATGTGCTTAGTGCACGTGCTGGTGAGAGAAGGCGTGTGTATGTTGGATGCAAAGACCCTGAATGAACTGTGTGTGATTTTAACCAGCAGGGGTGTACGACCAGTGATACTCATGAAGAAACATTTAT
Source organism: Menidia beryllina (assembly GCA_013363375.1). Taxonomy (NCBI): domain Eukaryota; kingdom Metazoa; phylum Chordata; class Actinopteri; order Atheriniformes; family Atherinopsidae; genus Menidia; species Menidia beryllina. Next base: position 5,780,569 of record JABUIW010000031.1, on the reverse strand, counting down.
TTTGCCTCATTAAAACTTCTCAGGTTACATTTGATTGGTTTGAGGGCGCTGCGAAGAAGATGAAAATGAGAGTTATGTCAGACTAAAGAGACGTTTCCCCTTTCCTTCACAAAATATTGTTCTAGTGGGGCCTCTAATGATGAGTATTACATAAGGTAGTGGGTGATCTTTGACTGTCTCAACACTTTTAGACAGTGAGACAACATAAAAGCTTTCTCTACTCCAACAGATGCACAACCCTGTTTGACAGATGGGATAGTTTCTATTTCAAACAAGAAGGGAAGGGAAAGGAAGGCGGCATTTAAAGAGTAGGGTGGGTGATTCCCCTTCTTTTATCCCAGGTATCATCTACACGTCTGAACCAACGGTTTGTTGTTACTGATACATTTTTTCAGGTAAACATGGACCTCAATGAAGAACAATAGAGAAAAGATGACATCATGTTTCTTTTTGTGAAAGAAGGCACTGTCGTTTAAATAAATGCCACTGATCGGGTCTGAGGTGAACTTGGTCAGGAGTCAAAAACTGTCACTGACAGTTTTGTCACTGATTCCACCCAGAGCCAGTTTCAGATGCTGACCAAAATTCATCCAAATCTGTATGTGATGTGGAGTTTCCTGCTCGAGAGGTTAAGATGGTGGCAAGGGGTTTGGCAGTGTTGTTGGTGACTGAGCTGATGGGTCTGGGTCAAGTTCCTTGTTTGTGTATCCAGGAAAGTCCATAAATGCAGGGTGTAACGTCTCTAGGATAAAGTCTGTGGTGAACTGGACGGTCAAATATTTTCTCTTTTTGCAGTTGTCATAGCCAGTCTGTAATTTTCCTTTTATAGCTGCTTGTTTCGTCCCTCCTTAACTCTTTATAGTTGCTGATATCACTTAATAATGCTGTTTTGTTGTGGTAATTTGTTGGGCTGATAACTACCGGGCAAAATATGTGAAATTCTGGTGCTCAGGCGTGGCGTTACAGCCTTTCCTGTGGTGCGATAGAAGTAGAAGTTTGAGCACTGGGGTGGGCGGTTCTTACCCTCAGCCGTAGCTGATCTCCTTTCTCTTGAGTATTATTGTCAGAAACACCAGCTGCAGTTGCAGGATTGACAGCTACCTTAGGTAGCTGCAGTAGAAATATGTCCCAGTTGAGTCCTTTGGACAAGTATGTTCACAGAAATATGTAAAGAATTGATGGGTGGTTGAAGAATATCATGCAGTACTGTACAAAAATGCAATATCTCATTTTAAAAGCAATTCACTTCTTTCAAAGTTAACAATGACTTAAAATATTTTCTATCACTCTTTGTAATTGTGCCCCAGTGTGACCAGAAGCCAACGGTGGATAATGTTGGCAAATTTAAGCATACTCTGAAATCTGCTTTACAACTGCTGTAACAACAGATTAACAAAGTTACGTTCCCTTGAATGAAATTAACGTGTTATAGAAACATTGAGATTTAGTTTAAACCAATTTTTATGGTAAATTAGCAAATACAGTCTTATATATACATATCTGCAATATCAAAAGCTAATCCAAGCAGAGAAAGAAATGTTTACACAAGAATCTGGTTGTCAGATTTCGGCTCGATAATGTGCCAAAGTGACAAAGCATGTAAAACCCATTTTATTTGACTTTTCAGCTTTTTCTTGCTTTCCTTTAATGGTGCTCTGCTCTCCTGGTGTCCCCACTGCACTCAATAAGCTGCATCACAGCAGTACGCCACAAACCAAATGCTAAGTCTAAAAGGTTTTTTGGGGGGCTTAGAAATAAGGAAAGCAGGTTTACATCCACAGGGAGGCTGGAGAAGGATTTTATCCAATCAAAGTGTCCTTGAGAAAGATGCTTAATCCCCACATGTTCATCCATAGCCGCCTGAGCTGGGTAACTGTGGTGGGTAAACACCTAAAAAAGTTAGGCTGAGGGCTGGAAAGGAAAATAGATTGCTTTGGGAAGAAAATTTGTTAAAAGGGGAAAAATAATCAGTTTGAGTCAAACCGTTACCAAATCATGATCTGGAACATTGCCCGTTCAAAGTGCAGCACTGATGACTTGAAGGTAATTATGTATGCTCATAGCTGCCATTAGGCTTCTCTTGTGCAAGGTACTTAACCTCCAAATGCTTCAGAGGAACTCTCAGATGTAAAAGCAAAGTCCAAAGCCTCCATGTTACTGTAAATACAACATGCTGGTTAATTCAGAGGATGAGAAGCAGGACGGAGACAGGAATGAGGGAGGGAGAGGAGGCTGAAGGGCCGGAGGTCATTCGAGAAGACTTTTCCTCCTAATTAAGTTAATGGAGAAAGACGAGGAGGTTGCCTTTAATCTTGGCTAATTGTCCATTTAGAGGCAACTGCTGTAGTTTACCTGCTGGAATGTTACGGTTAGTGTTACAGGAAGTGGGTACACGCTGCATTTCCAGTGATTGGCTGCAAAGAGAAAGAGCCTCCCTGGGTATTGCTAAGAATGGCCTTAAAAGGGTGAGGGCAGAATGGAAACAGTTTTTAAGTTACATGGATTTGTTCTTTTTAAAAAATAATATTCTCTGTTTTGTTTTCTTACATTCTATTTTTTTAATATTTACTCTTGTTGTAATGGGCACCCACGCAGAAACAGAACAAAAAGCTTTGATGTTTGTTTTGTTGTCAGGAATTGGGAGACTGTTTTCTTGTCACTAGGCTCCAGCCTCTTTGTTTGGTTTTCACGCCACTGGATGCTGGAGAGAAACAAATAGGTCTCCAACGTACAAACACACAGAAGCACACACATCTCTCTCTCACGCCACCTCTCCTGCTGATTTAACACCACAGGCACTGGATGTCGAAGTGCGGGTCTACGTATGTTGGTGTGTGTGTTGGTACATGGTAAACTTTATACTAAACCACACACCCACGACTAAGCTTCCTAATAATTAAACTTGACTCAGATGTGCGAACCATGGTATGCAGCAGCACCACAAGTCTTATAGGGCCTTGAAGTGCAGCTGCACCACAGGGCCCATATACATCAGTAAACTGTGCTCGTTTCCTAATGTTCATCAGTATTCCCTGTATTAAGATTTCTGTTGTAATTGGATGTAACAGCTTCATAAATTAGGAAAAAACATGTTAGGTTAGAAATAGGCAGATGTTCTGGGATTAAATGGGAACAGGAGGCTCATCATCTCCAGCACAGAGCTTCACCACAGGGCCTACGCTGACATTCACTGGCATTCAGGGCAGAGAGGACTTTTACGGATGGAACATCGCTAAAGCACCTCGAAAAAAGCTCTTTGTAGCTTGAGTACACATACGTTTCCTGAAGCCCAAATGGCAGTACGATTGTGCCCAAAGACATATTTAGATTAACGCTTACTGCAGAGATACTGAAAAACAAGAGAAACAGCAAGATCTTAAAACAGAATTTAAGGGAACACACAAATAAAACATTACAGCTTGACCATTGTTGGATCTTTACTATTTATTTTGTTGTAGCTCCTTCTTCTCTACTAGTTCTGGAATCTTTTAATTAAAAAAAATGGTTCTTATGTTAAGAAGTACTGCAAGGCCAAAAGTCAAAACCTTTTTTCTGTGTCTGTTTTACAGCATGCCAACATCTAAACAAAACAGGCCAGGGTCAGTTAAGATAAGAAGAAGCCCTAAAAGCTCACAACATCCACGTCTTAGCTTTCAGCTGCCTATTTTAGCACCTAGCCTGTTAGTGTGCTTACCGCAGAGACAAAACCCATGAACAGTTCATGGGGGGGCTGTGTGCCTGTAGATTTTCTTTCTTTACTTTAATAAGGCAAGAATTTTTTTACGTTTGCACTATATAAGTGCATGGTTTGCATGTGGTTGTAATTTCACCTCACATATAAAGATGATTTGGAAGGGAGGATGTGTGTGTGGAGCTGCTAGACACAGTTAATAGATAACTTACTTTTGCCCCTTTGCTCTTTCAAGCCTTGGTTACTGCAAGAAGATACACTATATTTAAATGTGTCCCTCTGTGTGTGCATACATATATTTATATGAATGAAGTTGCAAATTTTGATTGCAATTACTGTATACTTTTGCCTGTATGTTTGCAAGTATATTTTGTATATATTGTAGCAAACTGTTGAACATCTATGTATTTTACCCTGTACATTTGCTAAAAAGTTTGTCTACACCTCTAAACTACTTCTAAAAGTATGTCCTATTTTGCTTTTGTGTGTAGCCGTATGTTTCAGTGTGTAGCTCTCCCTAAGACGAGGCAAACTTGATACAGGTCCAATTGCACTCACACTGTGTTTGTTTAATGACAGTTTAGGTTTACATGAGAATACTAATCAAAAACAGACTCGGCTCTCTGGAAAGCTGGAGAAGGTGGAAGTTTAGGAGAGGGAAACAGAAGAGAATTGACGGATAGAAAGAAATGAATGCGGAGGTGAAATGGAAGAGGTAACAGGTGCATATAAGTAAGGAGAGGAAAAGCCAAATAGATTAAGACTATCTGTGGGAAAAAATGGGAAGTAGATACTCACTGAATTTACTAAGGAATAAAAGCTTTTGTTGATGGTTGCCCTGTTTTTTCCATTTACTTGCCCCCCCCCTTAGAGAGGAGACAAAAGATCTGGATCTTATTTGAGGTGCTTTATTTTTCCTCAAGGAAAATGTTTTAAAAACTGGCAACTGGACTCTAGCCTACTCTGGTGTGTATTTGTGTGTGTAATGCTGTATTCCTTGGAAGCTGGGAAAGAGAACCTGAGAAATGACATCACACCAGGGCTGACAGTATTCCAGACACAAGTTGGAAAACAGTAGGCCGGTAGCTCCTTGACCAGGCTGGATTTTATGAGAAACACTGGTTGATAGCAGTTTTATGAGCCTTACATGCATAAAGAACAATATGTATGAGCGTATGTACCCTTACTTAGTTTGGAAAGTATCATTATCAAAGGTTACTTTAGATAGAATAGAAACCATGTTGGATTTTGAGGTTGAGGAAGTTGATGGTCTTCCTACTTTCACGAACCCCAAGGGCCAGTTCTGTTGATTACCGGTAACTCAGTTCAGAAGTACTTCACAGTGTTGATGATGTGAGTCTCAGTATCAAAAGCAGAATAAATGCATTCCTCTACTATCAAAGCTTCTGTTTCTAAATGACTATTAAAGTCTATGGAAAAGCTCAAGAGTGCTATTTCGAAGTCTTTCTTTCACACACACATGCATATGTGCAAAAACACTTGCTGCTGTGGTGGAGTTATAGTCATGTCTTCAATTTTCTCCAATATTTCTTTCAGGTTAATTACTGCAATGTGACAAATGTCACAAGATCTTGACATCTTTAAACAATATCCCCCAAATACAAAGGTTCTATAGTGTGGGAAAAAATTATTTCAGATCACTGGCTGTGGATACAGAAGTATTGGTTTACTTGAATATCAGTTGACTGAAAATCAAGCTGTCTGAATCAATTTAGTTGTCGGCAGAACAACCACATTATTAAATCCTAGTTGTTGGGGTCACTATCCTTCAAAATCAATTTTAACCACATTACTGAAACTCAAAGTGTTTCATTTGCAGGAACCAACTGATATCCTCACATGTCCTTACTTGAATTTTGATTGATGAAATCCATTCACGTCTAAGCAACATGAGCTAGATTTCACATGTGTCCTGCATATATTTTTGATTATCTGGTTTTGGATACTCAAGTGACTCTTTTCTGAAGTTTCTTAATTCTTACGCTGTAACACACTGCATGCATGTTGTACAGTGTGATTAGTCTTTAGTGCATGAAAATCAGTGGGAATGTTTTAGTCTCTGTCAGTGTTAGTGTGTAACTTTGTGGGAGGTCTACATAGCTATAGCTTTGTTGTCCATTATTATGACTACAGACGACCAGCCTGGTTCTGGCTAATGTCTTTCTTGCGCACACACACATGCAAACAGATGTGTATGAGACCAGAGTTATGCTTTTTGTGTATGGTCCTACAAGTGACTGTGGGAGAATGCACGTCTCTCAGTTCCACACTCTTGATTTATTCTGTTTGAGTGAGGTCTGATTGTTACAAATGAACCAAAACTGTTATTATTGCTCTGATGTAATCAGTGTCTTATAAACACACTCTCACACACAGACTAACACATGAATGAAATGACCCCAAAACACAACGTCTCGCTGTCACACTCACATAGTAGCAGAAATGCTACATATATGCACATCTTACTTTAAACTTTAAAGTGACTTAAGCAAACAGAAACCCATCCTGTGGCTGTTTTTCTCTCCCCTCTTTTATCTCAATGAAACATAAGCAAAGACGGATGTGTGTGTGGTAAATCTCATGCATTTGAAAAAAATTAATAATTTCGATGTCATAATTTATCTAATGTCTTTCATAAATGTATGCAATTGAGATGTAGTAACATTGTTGAGAAAAAGCAGATATAAATCACTACTTACAACCCAGTACAGACCTGTCCCAATGTGTGGAGTTCAACATTTCTTGGATTTAGAAGATCATCTCCCTCAGAAACATTACAATAAACATCATAAACGAACTCTCTAGTAAATTCTCCAGGAAGTCTTAGTTATTCAGGCTTTGTAAAGGATATCCCAAAGATCTTTAGATGTGCTCTGTGAAGGATCTATGACTCCATAGGACCTGTGGGCTGTGGTTTCTCCTCTTCCTGCGTCCTCTACTTTTCCATTTTTCACAAAATATTTAATGAGACTGAGCATTATACTTTAGCAATTTCAGTGTTGGTGCAAAAAGAATATTCATTGTTTGTCAAACTGTGTTATCTATGGAATTTGTTGTGGGTGCAACCATCCATCCATGCATTTTCGTAACTGCTTATTCCCTAATGGGGTTGCGGGGGGACTGGAGCCTAACTCAGTAGTCAATGGGCGAGAGGTGGGGCACACCCTGGACAGTCCACCAGTCCATCGCAGGGCCTCACAGGGACACATAAGGACAAACAACCACACACACTCTCTCCTAAGGGCAGTTTGGAATGTCCAATCAACCTAACATGCAGGTTTTTTGATGGTGGGAGGAAGCCGGAGAACCCGGAGGGAACCCACGCAGAACCAGGGAGAACATGCAAACTCCAGACGGAAAGGTCCTGGTTCCCCCGGGGACTCGAACCCAGAAGCGTCTTGCTGTGAGGCGATGGTGCTAACCCCGTGGGTGCAACCAAATCTTAGAATTTTTCAAATCGCAAAATCGCTGGTAACCCACAGCATAAGCATAAAGATAGCATTTTGAAACATGATGCAATGGCTACAATGAAAATGAAGTAAAAGCACCCTCTGGCCAAAGGAAACTCAAAATGACAGTCAGAAAGCTTGGATAACTTCAGGAAATAATACTATAACTGGGGAGTGTGACTCCTTGGAATGAAGATATGAAGAAATGAGAGATGGTTCAAGACTCTGCACGGCCCTTTACAAATGTTCAAAAAGTCTTTAAATCACTAAGTCTGTTCTTACTTTACTAAAAGGGTTGCGATTTAAGTGATCGCACAGAGATTTAGATTTGATACGCAGAGGGAAGCCATAGACTTGGAACAAGTCTAACAGTGGTGAAAAGAGTGGAGATAGAGTCAACAGCAGAGAGTCAGCCACATGAACAGTGTAAGAAGAGTCTTAACCAGGCCTCATCTAAATAAAGAACACCACAAAGCCACTTGAAAACCTGCAGAGATGTATTTATACATCACACTCAAACACCAACAAACAAACAAAAAAAAAACCCTTCACCCTAGAGAGGGCCCGCTCAGTATGTAGTTCCTATGTTTGCTTTTTCTTTCTGTTGATTTGAGCCTAAAAGACACACATGCAAACACGGAAGGCCCCAGTTAGTCTCAAATACGGCTTTTCAAATGTTCTTATGAAACACATAGGACCCCATCTTTGCAATGGCAATACATACATGCAGTAATGCTCCAGAAGCGTTCCTCTCCAAATAAAGATATCGTGCAATGGAAAAATGCTGTTAGGATAATGAATGGAAAGGCATCTGTATCGGGGCATATGTAAAAGATTGTTTTTTTTTCTGGCTTGAGAAAGTAATTAAAGAGCTCCCAAAAACCATGATAGGTTGTTTAAGTTACTCAAATGAAGTTGCAAACATAACGAATTGGCTTGTTTGGGTTTAAAATTCTTCTCATAACTGAAAGTTCATTATGTGTATGTGAAAAACAGAGACAGTCATTTTGCACCCGTCTGAACCAAACAAGACAAGCAGAGATGTTCATTTTTGTATTAAATCATAGATAACTGGAAGAATATTATATTTCCTCCTCTCTTTCCTCATCTATGCTCTCGTCAACCTACATTTTGGCATGTTAAAGAATTTGCCACAAGGGAAAAGCCTACATTATGCAGACATCAGATAACCTGTCAGAGGGCTTTTGGTTGTGTGGATAAGTGTATGTGCATTTATTTGTGTGTTTATTCAGCACAAGCATCTGCTTTTGCATTCGGAGCTGATTGGCAGCATGTTAGAGTTTATGCATGGACACGCTTTGAGTAATTACGTGTCAGTACTCTGCTCTAGCCATCATCAGGAACCAAACAGCAATATGTCTTCAGCTGACATTTGCTTCCTTGCCGCCTTTAAGTATCCTCGTCTTGTTTTATGTGTGTACAACTGTGAGGAGGCTAAATGTGTGTTGAAAATTCACAGGCATGCTAACTTAAACACAGTTTACTCCAGCAACACTGATGTAAAGCATGTAGGCTAAATGGAAGCTGAGAGCAACATATTATGTTCTTTTTATGTTTGAGTCAACTTAAAACTCAGAGTCAAGTTAAAAAGAAAGCGTAAAAGTGGACACAGAGACACACAGAGCGTGTGTGTGCCCTGCCGCACACATTGTTCTCTGTAAACTTGTCATCCTGAATATTGGTCATTTTTACAAGCTCTGCATCACACTTGTGGTGTAGACCCATCACTGTGTGTACTTCACAGCATGTCTGCGATAGGTTTCTGTTTCAGTTAAAGACAATAGGCTCCACTGGCCTTCCCACTAATTTGTAGCTTTGTTTTATAAGGCCATCAAATCACCACAGCTTCTCCAGCATAAAATGATATAATGACTTCACATCCTCCAATTATGGATTTGCTATAGACAAGCAATTTTCTTTTTTTCTGTCTTGCACATGCATTAGACATTCAGTGGAGGTTACAACACAGAGAAACAATAGTTTTAAGAAACCAGATTTCTCGAGTCTTTATTACTGCTTTAACTCTCAACTTAAACCTGTATTCAAAGCTGATAGACTGTATGAAATCTTGTGTTGTGGTGTTTTAGTATTACCTGGAAATGAATATATTTACTGTAAATTGAGAGACTATTGCTACAGCTTAATCATGGCCAAAATATATCTGTTATCATAGTTGCATTCATACATTTTATCATTAAGTCAATGATAAAATTAACCACATATTTTAATACTGACTAAACAACTTCAAAATTTCTTCATAGAGCAAAAATCTCATATACATTCTGCATGCTGAAAATTTCTATAATCAGTGTTAATAATTTCTAGAGAAAAAAAGAATAAGTGAGGGAAGTAAGAAAAGAAAAATTTAACTGCAAGGGATGTTGATGCATGGTAAGGTTTGTCTTTACCACTGAACATCAATAAACTGCCAGCTGCTGTTTCCAATACTGACAAAAGAGAAATAAACATTGGAGAAGTACAGATGTAACCAAAAAGAAAAAATAGAAGAAGCTATCAAAACAGAAACAAAGGCAGGAAGAGAGAGAGAGAAGGAGGAAAGAGAATATTTCGAGCGGAAGAGAGGTCAAAAGATCAAATAAATGACGGGAAGATTTTTGCATTTCATAAAGCAGTTAAAACTCATGTAAAGTGCAATAATTGTCATACACATGCACAAAATGAATACAAATAGGAATACATTAAAAATTTTCGGAACTTTCAGATTTTCTAAATCATTTCCATCTGGTATGTTGTTTTCAAGACCATGTAGAAATCAGAATATTTTGGTCATGGGACAGCCTTTAAGAACCTTATTACACAGTTTAGGCTTGGACTTAAAAATCTAAGGAGCATCATGTGGTGTCTAGCTCTAACATTTTGACTGTGCATTCGTTGGACCGTGTTGGCTGCGAGGTAGGAATTCGGGGTATTACGACACTTCCACCAGATGCTCAGTGGCACTGGGATCTTTTAAGCACTTTTGTGGCAGATGGGCCCTATCTGCGCAGTCAGGCAGCAGCCATCACAGACCGCCTGTGCCTTGAAGGATATTTTTTGATTTGCTACATAAGACCATGTTAGTACAAGGACTCGAATTCTGGGACACGTAATGGCTACCCAGATTTTTCATGTTCTGGATCGAGATTGTGCCGTCCTTACAGCGAAAAAGCAGAGAAAGCACACCATAGCTAGAGACACATGGACAAGGACGAATGATCAAGGAATTGGAAGTTGGACAGGGAATGTAGTGGATGAACATGTGGTGTCAAAGAGCATAGCAGAAATAACAGATCAACCCAGTGAGACACAGAAAGAAAAAGCAGAAAGCAGAAACCTGAGAGAAGAAGAGCAAATAAATGTTGCCTACAGTTTAAATCAGCTGGAGACCAGGCTAAATAAACTGTCACAGGCACTGAGTGGTGCAAAGAGCTACTGAAGTCCACACCACCCACTGCACGGTGGCTACTTTCATGTGGTCATTTAAGACATGATGTCACTTGCTGCTTCTTTGCTGTGTTTCCACTGCCTGACTGACACTGTTTCAAATGCTCATTTTAAAAGGCTTGTCCAGCCAAAGGGACTCTGATGTACTTAAAATAGTAGTGTAATATGAACATGTGTGAAAATCACAAGGCAGGTTTGGCAGTGTCCTGTCACATTTTGAACTAATGCCAGTTGTCTGGAATCATTTGAAGTTTAAAGATTTATAATGGTCACTAAGGCATATAGACCAAAGGGTGTTCGTTGCATGTGTTCATCAAGGTGATGATGTTACTGTCTGTTAATAGTATGGAGAAAAGTGACAAAGTATCAACATTATGACTGAAGCAGACAAATCTCGCAGGATAAAAATCTCTTTTTTTGTAGCATCTGTTCTTTACAAGGCGTCGGCCATACTATTGATGATCTGTTGGCTGATAAGGGCATGGACATGCCTACAGAAAAGGACACCCATACATGTCTGAATGTAAACACATATGTCACCCGACTGACAAGGGGCTCAATGATCCTGCTAGCATTTTTCATCTGCGCACAGAATTCTGCTAAATAATCCTATTTAACGAGAAAGTTCATTTTTGAAAGCATAGAAATCTTATGTTTTATTTGACTTTGTGGGACTACTTTCATTGTTGAGATGTGGAATCAGCCATTAGGTCTGTCTACCTTGCTTTGAAAATAGCTTCTTGTTTTTCGTCACTGGTCTTTCCTTTTCGTTCATATTCCACTTTTGCCCTCTCTTTGGCATATTTAGCATTTCTCTCATATTTTCTTTCATTGAATTGAGTTTCAGCCCCCAGACATGTGGCTTAAATTAGACCATCTTTGTAGTGTTTTAAGAGCGTACACACACGCACTCATGCGTGAGCGCCTGAAAATATACCAAACCAGACAGGGGAACATATGTGTGCCGTGCATGCGCTCATATTATTTTATTAAAGGTGTCCAGACATTGTTGTATGTCTGCTTTGGGGGATTTATTTTCTCTTTTATGAGCATGCATTATTTCAGCAAAAAAAACCTTTTAATTGTCTAGTAATCTCTTTGCTTACAGCTTATTGAAACATTGTTTTGTTTGTCAGGTTCTGACAAAACACAAAATAATATTTTATTTGGTTGGTGTTGAATACTAGCTGTTGATCTAACTCATAGTATTGTAATTTAGTGTCTATGGTAGTACCTGAAGTTAAAAGTTGCTCATAGTTAAACTGCCTGTGTCACTTATAACCCGGGCTGAAACTTAGTCGTAACATGAATGTGAACCCAGGTTCTAGCTCTGTGCTCAATGTCTAACTATCTGATTTTTAGATTTTGCTGGATTTTTTGGATGTTTCTCAACACTCCAAAGAGAGTGGCGCTCACAGTTTTCAGCTGAATTTTTCAACTGTTTTTGCAGCTGCATGAATAAACATTTTCAGATGTTTTAATGTTGCCAGCTGATGTTTACAGATGTTTATAGATCCCCCTTAAAAAAGAGTATGTAAATTCCATTTTAAATGCCATTCATACCAGACTGATGTAAAACAGGACTTATAAACTAGAATGGTGACATCGTACAAAAAACAGATGAACCGTTTTGACATCTCTTTGAGCAAGCCGGAGAGTTAAGTCACAAAGGTTGAAAAATTAAAGACTTCAAAACACAGATTTCCTTTGTTGCAGGATAAAGGCCAACAACACGACAATCAGACAAGGGGGGAGAGAGGCGTCTTTGACGTCACAGACTCACAAACACAAAGGATTGTGGGAAGTATAGAGGCGGGGAGAATTCAGAACTTTTGGCTTTGAGATACCACAAAGATGCCAGAGATTTGAATGTCTATACATTTGTATTAATCTAATCCTGAGTGGTTTTTCTAATGTGTGCATGTAAGTGCTTAATCTGTCTTGTGTTTAACTTATAGATACATGCAGTTATGTCATTGATGTTTGTCATGGCTGTGCTCTGAAGCTGCTCTGATTTTAATTAGCTCTTTCTCATCAGAACACACTCTTGCAAACACTCATTCCTTCCTGGAATACTTCAGACCTACCACATTCACGTGTGGATTATGTTATAAATGATGGGAATATGTCTTTAAACACACACATGGACACTTTGGGGCCCTGATACCCATTCTCTTTGAAAACCCTTGCCAAGTCTGAAGTGGCAGACGTTATGTGTGTGAGAGTATGTGTGTGTGTGCCATTCATGAAATCATATCAGTGTGGATAATTACAGACCTCTGGTTGGCCAAAATATTTTCTGAAGCCATTTGGAGGGTCTTGGTAGGGAACAACACAACAGCATGTTTGAGCACAGTAGTCATCATCAGTTTCTTGGTCATGATCATTCTTATTTTGGGGGTATAGCACTTTTTTTCTCCTTCTCTCTTTGGGATAACTGCTGAAAAATGGAAGCCTTTTCCTTTTGATATCCTCGGTTACAAATGACGGAGCTATAAAAGGAGCTATACATGCAAAAATCTCAAATTTTCTTGTAAATGACGACTTTCATTCGTTAGATATACCATCAGGGTCTGTGTTTGCAGTTTGCCTGAGCATACTGACAAACAGGAGGCCAGTTGCGTGCAGTCATGCAGCGGACAGACTAAATGAAAGAAGCAGAAAAACGACTCAATGACAGGTGGTACGATGTTGGAAGAATAGAAATAAATAAAAGAAATTCAAGAACTACCAACATAACTGACGTCTTATATTTTCCTGCTGTTTTTCTACTTCTATGCTTGTCTTGACAAATGTTTTCTCCCAGAGACTCAGATCGCCTCTTTAACTGCATTACGTTGTGGTCACAAGTTACATTTCAGGATGGAAATGCTCCCATTCAGAAAGCATGCGGGTTTAAATGTATAACATTTAAATCTGAGATTGTATCATGGATATGACCTCCCATGAAACTTGAGAAATCTTACATGAACATGCATCTTACTGTTTTTTTTTTTAAATCTGCAGTTTGAAAGTTGACTTCTTGCACAGCTGCCGTTTTCCCAGCACTTTTTCTACACCCCTACACAGACACAATCCTCTCAGTTGTCTTCTTTGGGATTTTTGAGATAATTGGAGTTCCTTCCAATCCATCGTCCGTCTGTCTGCCCTTTTTCAAGAGGTTGACTCTCTGTGTGTGACAGCAGCTCAGCTCTGTCAGCGAGCCTTATGAGTGCTGGCGTTGTTCAGAGTTTGCCTGCCCTTTCAGCGTGCCTGTTCCAAAATGAAAGTGTAGGTAGAAAAGTTGTGCGCATTTATGTCAGATATGATCATTTTACCACATCTCCTTTGGGGATGTGCGCTCATATCTTTTGCCAGTGTGTCCCCCTAAGATGTATTCATCCATAGAATTCTTCAGCAACTCATCTGAATTAGAAAGACCTTGGCGGACCATCGTTTGTTGACCAATTGGTATTTTTCATGCTTTCCAAAGAAATCGTGGAGAAAGAAAACATATAAGAAACCAATCTTTGACCTGGAGAAGCAGAATACAAAGAGCTTCTTTTTCTTTTTTTATCCGTTCAATTTATGTGCATGGACATTTTTTCAGATTAAAATACTGAGATAACTACAGAAAAGAAATGACAGAAATATCTCTGAACTCACAGAAAGAAAGAAAGAATAAAAAAAGAAAGAAAGAAAGAATGAAAGAAAGAAAGAAAGACTAAGCTAAATGCTTCACTTTGAGGTTTAAAGCACTTAATGGGCAATAAAGGGAAGGTCTCTCTCTCCCACTGATAATCCCTCTTTTTCTCTAAAGTGTTTCCTTCTCTTTGTACTTCTTTCAGTCACCTCCACCACGCACACATTTACACTAAAGACACATTCTAAACACATTCACAGTCCCCGTATAAATCACGAGCCAAATTCTGGAGGTTGATGTAGTAATAATAGCAGTTTCTACTTTTTGGCAGCGCTCTGCTGGTAAATAGACCACTTTGTCTTTCCGGAAAAGCCTGGAAAGATGAAAGACTCTTCAAGGAGCCATATAAATGAAATCTGCTGAGTGAAAACTGAACAGGTTGGACATGTCTCATACCTGCAAACACACAAGCATGAAGGCGGAAGCCGGACCCCTGCAGGTGAGCAGACATACAGTACAGATATATGTGCAGAGTGCACACACGGCTTTGCATTGGAATCTATACCCTGATGTGCACGTGCGTACGCACATAGCTTCACCTGACTCGAGGGCTGCGGGAGTTCCTTGCTTCCCTCAATGGGTCAGTGAACAGCAGCCATGCAAAGACAAGTACAGACTTCCTGTCTTATTGAGTTATGTGTGCGCGTGTTTTCCTTTTATGTCTACGTGAGGATTTTAATGCATCTACGTTATAACCGGCAGGGACCTCCCATTGCTGTGGGGACTAGATTGAAGTCCTTAAAGGTCGAGGCTGTCTCAATTCTGAGTTCATTTTAGGGTTGGAATAATTTTAAGTTGAGAGTTTAGGTTCAGTTATAGGTAGTGCTCAAGCATTTAACAACGATCATTGAGGTTAGGGCCTGGAGCTATCTTAAACTTTTAAAGAAATTCAACGTCCAAAAAGGATTATACAAACGCGCATTTTTGTGTTTGTATTTACTTACTTTCTCTTGCTTTGTTTGGAAAATTTTCATTGACATGACTCATTAAATTTGAATTTGAACTATATTTAAGGTAAGTCTAGATTGATGTAAGCTGGCACAAGGTCCTCTAACATGATAAAGACTACGTGAGAGGGAGAAAGCTGGTGAAGCCACTAATTAACACAACTTTAAATGCATCCCTTAATTAACCTTCAGTCTAATTGCCCTAATCACAGCTCTGGCAATCCTTGCTGTGGAAACAGTTGCCATGGCAGTGCAGTCGTGTTCACCAGATACAGTACTGCTTGCTAATTTGGAAAATCAAGGAGTGAATGGCACAGCATTAAGCTGAATCAATGAGGTGGAATTCGGATGTTAGGAATCTGCATGGCCCTTTGTCTAAAAATCCATTTTATGTTTCTCCCTGTCATGGCTGTGGGACATATCAGTTTTCTGTTGTTTTTCTCGCTGGTACCCCAAATTACATCGACTATTTGGCCAGAGACTCCTAAACATGTACACTGATTCTAAGACTGAGGTTATCTTTTTTAGCTGTTTTCTTTGTTGTTGATGGTTTTCGTTAACATCAGTGGGTCAGTGCGGGTAGGCTATCATTTTCTCTATATGAAGACCATCTATGACTGTTATTTCTCTAGCACAAGGGTGTGACATTTTCAGCATGTAGTTTTTGATTGTATTTCAGTGAAAGATTATGTCAGATTCAACTGCGCCTTAAAATTGGAGGAAAGGTCAGAGCAGTGACATTCTCTCTAATTCACATACTTACCAATACTGATCTCTACGTCGTGCCTTCCATGCTACTCTGTCTGGAAATGTATTTGCTTTCATTTAACCTGAATGAGTCATGTAGAGAGAGGTGTTTTAAAAAAAATGTATTTATTCTTTTAACGGTGGTCATGTCTGTGGGGTTAAAGGTCAAGAGTAGGCAGCAGTTCAGATGCCAGGAGAGCAACAAATGACTCCCATGATGCTTCGCTTTTAGTACTGACCTTAAAAGTCCTGTGCACTCTTAGACCAGAAAGGCATTAGATGCACTGGAACATGTGTATGGGATGGGTCAAGGCTGCAGTGCGCTGTTGCTGTTACATCATTTTGTTTAAGTGCTCTTCCAGACCTATAAGGTTGTTTACCTTTAACATGCTCGTGCTCATGCTAAACCGGTCCCTTATGGAGCTAACTGAATTGACAGCTTTGTGCTTCAACAAGGTTTACTGCATGATTTCTGAACCTTGAAACAGCACCTCTGAAGTTTTTGTGAACGGCACTCTTCTGCCTTCCTTGTCTTCCATCAAACTTCATCTCGCTTTCATGCTTTTCTCAAATTACTTCTGTAAAATAGTTTCCCAAAGTGCATTTGTATTAAAGGCTGGAAATAAATGTCTTTGGTTTATAGTATTCAACATAATTATTTGTCAATGAAAACTGATCTCCATTTGTGTTCGTGATCCAATATGGAGGAACAGTGCCACCATAAAATTGTTAGACTTACTCCCTGTACTTCCTGTCATGTTTTTATATTATTCCCACCTACATACTTGATGGCAGTTTGCTCTATTACAGATATATTGTCAAAGAGATTAGACCTACAAAGCATCAACGATGAATTCAAAATATATTATTGGAGAAATGTTACATTTCCCAGTTTGCCGGCTTAGTTGTTTGGATGAAACCCAAATTGAGGATACTATAGATCACAGGTGTCAAACTCAAGGGCTGCTATCCTGCGGGTATGAGAAGTTTCCCTGTTTCAACACCTGATTCACATTAAGGTGTCATTAGCAGGTTTGAAAATGTTTTGATTAGCTCTATGTTAATCAGAATCAGGTGAGTGGGGGCAGGAAAATGTCTAAAAAATGCAGGACAGTGGACCTGGAGGACCAGACATCCCGGTTATCGAGTGTTTGGAAGAGGCATTGAGAAACATCTCTTAAGTCTTCCAAATGTCACTTTTGGGAAGGGACTTTTCCATTGTGTGAGCTATTTTGATTCATTCTCTTGGCAAATTTCTAGACATAGCTTTTAACACTTTACCTTACTCTTTTTCATCTGGCAAAACATAGCAAGCATTTTAGAAATACTTTTCTAATCCATAAATGATCTTTTTTGCTACATCACCTACTTCAGATTGTCTGTTTCTTTTCAATTGTATGGTCTACTCTGTGCTATTTCCTTTCCCATCTACTCTCCAAAGACAGCTAGAAATTAATTTCTCTTGACATTTGTTTTCAATATAAAGCGTCGCTCTTACTTTTTCCACTCTGCAGAGCTGCAGTAATAGAATTAACCTATGTGCCGGTGAAGACCGCAAGAGAATATTGCTCCATCTGTTTTCTGTCCTGCTTTCCTTGCCTTGGCTCTTCTTGTCTTCCTATATATGCATGTTTTTTATTATCATTATTATTTTTCTCTTACTCTTTATTGGTTGAAATAAATCAAGAAACTGATGGTCATGTAACCATGCGACTATCATGGACCATTTTTCAGGTTTATATTTCTCATATCTCCAAACCTTGAAGCCTTTGTCTGAAATGTCTTTGTGGTGATGTTCAGAGCACTTTGTGGAAGTTGCATTTGCATTGCAGTAGAAAGTAACATCTTTTTTTCTGTTCATCTCTCCATCCCTCTCTCTGAGCTGTGGTATTAACTGTAAAAGGCGAGGCTTTGCAGTCTTCCTCCACCTTTATCTTTTGTTTTTCCATTTCTTTCTTTTTTTTTCTCCTTTCCATTTCCTTTTTTGATTTTTCACTGGGACTGGGTTAGTGAACACATGCATAGGTCTTCTCTGCAGTGCAACCAAGCATTGGTGCAAGCACTAACTCTTTTCAGCAATGTGCTGAAGAATAGGGATCATTATTCAAATGTATTTATTAATCAACATATTTGCTTTCAATTAGTTTTTCATCACATGAAATTAGCTAGGCTTAATAATGGTTACATTCCCACACAATGCTGGAATCTGTTAGTTGCTCTTTTAGTTTCTCTAGCTCGCATTGCTGTCACCTATGGAAGTTCCCGCTCCCAAATCTCCAGTCAACTGTCAAAACACATTGACATAACAGATGTGAAGTCTGTTTTACTGTGGAAGAGGCACCATCCCAGAAATATCATCAGCTCTCCTTGAGTCTTTCATCAGATGACCTCTCTCATCTTTGTGGTTCCTGCAGAGCAACACTGTGGTCACTGTATACGTGTGCGCATTTGCCTGCGTACGTGTCAGCCCGTGTGTTTTATTTGTGTGTGCGTTTGTTTGTATGCCTATGCAGTGTTTTTGTGTTCAATGCATCCTAGCTCCTATTTAGTGGTGTTTGTTTCTGGTTTGATTTTGCCATCAGAGATCAATTTGTTATTTTAAAAGTCATTTAAAGCTGTGAGAAACAAGCAATTTTCCCTGTGGCTGACCAATACATTAACATCACAGCACTGGCCTCTCAGTCATCTAACAGAAAAACCTGCTAAGTTCATTCTCAGGTCTAGTATTTGCAAATTCATGCATATGATTGAGTAACAAACCAGACATGAAGAAAAATGTAAAAACTAAACTTTTATGTCAAATAATACTATTTGTAAAGTAGAAAGATTACCCTTTTTATGGAGCGTTGCTTATTTTGACCATGAAATGGTCCCTAAAGCATATGTAGCTAATCTAGGACCCCAAATTCTTGATCTTCTGATAAGATAAAGGAGCCTTGCCCTCGCAAAATGTCGAGCCGAGACAGAGGTGAGGAATTTGGATTGGGACTTGATTACCACTATTATGGGATGTTTTCCTATCTTCAAAGTTGATTATCTATTTAATTCAATAAAGATTACAGTTTGATTAATGAACTCATTGCAAAACCCGTATCTGTTTGACTCTGCTATAAGACAATTTGTCTTAATCAACATGGAATAAAGGGCTTTGCAGCAGAAAATTCTGCATCGATTACGCCAAGATGGAGGTTGTAAAAAAATGTAAAATACTCTTGTGTCTATGTCAACGTCGTGGTGTATCTGTGTGTGTAACCCAATCCCTAACCTCTACAAAACTGCATTTTGAAGTCAGAAAAGGAGCCTAATTTTTAGTGTGGGGCCTTAAATTGCAAGACTGCAATGAATATTTTAGCAAAAAAAAAATCATATCATTTTGTCTGTCAGGCTGTATATCTGCAAGTCAGTGTATCTATCTAACACTTAAATACTTGTTTTGTATTTATATGTGTGAGTGCACATCTGTGCTCATGCTCGTGTTGTCACAGGATGTTTGTTTGTGAGGAATTGTTTATGACCGTGGAATGAGAATAGAACAAAACAAGAAAATAACACTGTTTGCATCAGTGTGTTTGTGCCTCCGTTTGCATGTGTGTGTCAGTTTGTGTGTGTTCTGGAAGGCTTACCACTGTGCCAGATGGAGAGAGTTTTCTGTCTTCCCCCTTTCTCCATCTCTGTGTTTTTTCTCTCTGTCTTCATTCTCTCTAATCATAGTTTTCCTTTAGCTGTAAATAGGCGGGTTGGGAAATCTATATGCACACACACACACACACACACACACACACACACACACACACACACAC
>JABUIW010000031.1:5749101-5760757 GCA_013363375.1 Menidia beryllina | reverse complement strand
ACACACACACACACACACACACACACACACACACACACACACACACAGTCTTGGCCAGTCTTTTAAGCTTGATGTAGCGTTTTTTAACCTCCCACGCTCTTATGATCTGAACGCAAAGGACTCACAGACGGGCTCATCACACGCTTGCCCTTTTAGTCACCCATGATCGGAGCAACACACACTCATATAGTTACAAACCACATAGATAGTACAGAAAGGATCAAATTGCCCATAGCTTCCTATTTTCACTGTCCACCGCAAACTCCCATGCACACACATACACTAAGCTCAATGTGAAGTAGGAAATCAACCTGTCTACAAATATTTGGAGCAGATGTGGCCTGAACAATATAGGCTGAGGCATACGATACAAACCCAAAAAGCGAGAATCGTGATAATGACATATAGCAATTTAAGTAACTTCATCTTACTGGAATAAACTTCCTCCTCGTTTACCTGTATTTAAAGCTGTGTTGATTCTGAACTAAAGGGAAGCAGTTTCCCCTGGCATGCTACTGAAATAATCCAAACAAGACATTAGCAAAAGTGCAGGATATTTTCAGTGTAGGCCGACTCAACACTGCGCTTCCTATGATTAGTGTAGCGGAGTACATAGAAGGAAAGGCTGCCATTGCTTTCACTTTCATCCCATGCAACACAATAAAAGGCCTTACTCTTCAGTGTACCCATTAGAGCTTCCTGTTTTTAGGGATAATTGGGTACAGTGAGATCTTTAGCCACTAATTGTAATGGATGTACCTGTTTGCTCAGGCTGCACTTTACAGTCCCTGACATCAAACTAAATTGCTCTTCACCGTGAACATTTTTCTGCAATGTTTTTAAGTTAATCGGTCAAATTGTTGCAGGTTAATCACACTTTTTCATTGTGCTTGGCCACTCAGGCCGTACTCGAGTCGTGGGAAAAGAAAACTAAAAACGGCTCCTGCACCTTATCCCTTATAAAGACAGACAGAAGTAAAGAAAAATAATTACACGGCCATTATCTGTCTATCCAAATATTGGGTCAGATCTTTGTTAGAAATGCCTCATTCATTAGTTTGTTTTAAAGCTTTCAACCCAAGTCAATTTCATTTAGCCTGGAGGTCTTATTTCAATTGAACTTCCATTTCTTTTTTTTCTTTTTTTGCCTTTCACAACATTCACACCCACATCCTTCCAAGCATGGATGTTTTTTTGTCTCCAGGCAGTTTTTCGTCATTGATCTGTGGGCAACGAGCTTTGGTCCAGCGCTCACAATTTGTCATTTCAAACATGTATATCAGTGTGTGTTCGATGAAGTAGATGTCTTATCTTTTGGCTTTTAGTGTGATTGCAGTAGTTTGTTTATCTCTTAGAAACATTTAGTTTGAATTCTTTCACAGATTACCTTACATTATGTGATTTAAACCTAACATAGCATGTCAACCAAGTTATAAGAGTCTGTTTCTATGTGTTTGATTCTGTGTCTGTGCTGAATAGTGTGAGTGGGTAGCAGCTGTGTCCTTCAGGCTGACAATGAATGGCTGTCCTCTCTAAGCTTCTCTAAACTATACGACTGCTAAACGACTGGGAAAGGTACCTCTTTCTCTGTCATTCTTCTTTTGTCTTTGACCCCATTCGCTCAGTGGCTTTATTTGGTTTTCAACAGAAGGACCGCAAGCTGCCACCAGCTCTGTTTGAGTTCCCTCAACTTTTAATGAGGAACGAGGAACTCCTTTCTTTTCTACCGACCAGCTCCTATTTTTACTTTCCGTCAGTTTTTTTTTTCCGCACACCTAATTTCTGTCACCCCATCCCTCTCTCCGTCACTCTCTCCTGGTCTACCCCTCAGCGTCTACCGGCTTCATTGTCTGTTCCTCTCCCTTCATTTACTGGCTGCCAGCTGAAAGCTTTATGGTATTTACCAGCTTAGTGCCCTAATCTCAGAACAAACTACTATCGCTAATGACTTTCTCACTGGTTGCGCTCTGGGTGGCATAAAAGAAAGGAAGGAAAAAAGAAAGAGAGTATGCATGTAGTCTTTTGACTCTCAACTTATTTTCTGCTACTATTAAAAAGAAAATGTAAGTGGCGGGGTTGAAGGAACAGAGTGTATTTTTTTCAGTATGCAGGGTGCAGGTAGAGGATAGCAGAGCAACAGGTAGTTGGTGCCCAGTCATGCGTGTCTCACAAAATGAGAGTTTTCTTTTTGTGCAAATGTGTGTATGTGTGTCTGTGAGACCTTTTGACCTCAGGTACCCTGCAGGTGTGTGCCCCCTACATAACGGGGGGTAGGAATGTATTCTACATGCAAATGCACGCACACACACACACAACACACACAGACACACACACACACGCAAAGTCTGAAAAAAAAAGAAATCCTCATCAACAGCATTCCTCACTGGTTGGGTTGGGGGAGGGAGGATAGTGGACAAAGAAAGGGTCTGTAAGGAAGGTTAGGAAGTTTAAAGGATTGAAGGACATTGTGAAATATAAAACAATAGATACGTCATATAAAATAAGAAAAAGGAGGATGCCAGAAAGAACATTATATCACCAGATATACCTTTTCTTATCCGTCAATAAATTAAAATGAAATAATTTAGTTAATTGTGATGTTTTATAGTAGCAAAAAGGACACAATGTTGTCATCAATGACCATCATCACGAATATAGTGATAAATTTATATTTTAAATGAAAAATTTAAATTTAAAAATTTAATCGTAAAATTTTGTAGATCAGCAAAAACTTTTTAAATAGTATCAAAGAAAGAGGTGAAGAAACTATGCAAGGCAACATGCCAAAGAGTCGAAAGAGGAGCAAAGAGTGAATCAAATAAGCAGGGGGTGTTATTCATTTCCTTTCCCTCCACTGTAATTTCCCTTCCGTGTGTCTGTATGTCAATTCACTGAGAGTTAACAAGTGGCATCTGTCAATAACTGCACTGTCTGAAAGCCTTGCTCTGGGCGAGCGTGTGTATTCTGTATGCTTTGTGGGCACACATGTCTGCATTTTGGTGCAATCTCAACACATGTTCTGGTGTCAGCATGTAGTCACAAGAATAAAGAGAAGTTAGTCAGTTGTGGATGAGATTGAGACGTGGACAAGCAAACAATGCAATTAGGAAGTGACAAGTAAAATGACTTTAAAATAAATAAAAAGATACTAGACTCTTTGCTGGGACATTTTAAGTAATTATAACCTGCTCCACCCTATGTAGAAATGAATGTGATTTCAATAATAGTTTGAGATTTAGGGAACATTTAGGCCTTTAGAAGATGTTGAAATTGACTTAAGACTCAAGTTTTCTGCTCACACACACTCCAAATGTATTTGCACATAAAACCAAAAACACTTGAGAAGAATCCCACTGACGGAATTATCATTTTAACTTTAACAACTTTAGGAACAATTCCTAGCTGATGTTAAACTATTTATCTTTTTAATGTTGAATAAATAGCACAAGAAAAACATCTTAAAACAATACAAAAAATAAATATTATTCCTGTATTTAGGTATACATTTTTCTACAGAATTCTAACTATGCATTGATCTGTGTGTTGTTGTGGTGTCCAAATTAAAGCTGCAATGCGGAATTTTTTCGAGGAAGGGTAAAAGAAAAGATAGAGTGTTAGTATATCTCTTAGGACATGCCTTAACTAAGTAACAGATCCATCTTCATTATCCATTTTGCGGTGCAGTTGTTGGTCATGTATATTTTTGTCTCTAAAGGGAAATATCTGTCCTTTTATCTGGTAAATGCGCCACTGTTTTCACCGCCCTTTAAAGCGACAGTACCACAGTATATGTTGTGTTTGAAGGACTTATGAAAATGGTCAGAGGGAACAAAACACAAATACGGGCCAGACCACTAAATGTTGACCTGAAACTTGATATAAAACGTTGGATAGCTTGAGGGAGTGGAAGATTCAAGTGATAATTCTCTGTTTGTCCACTGAGAGACATTATTTCCAGCTAGTAATTCAACTTGGTTTGGTGCTGAGAGTGAAATCTGAACTGTCTGAAAGTGAAATTTTACGCAGTCACGTCACCGTGTGAACCCTTCCACTCTAAAAGGGAGCCCTCATCTTATTTTCCACTCTTGCGTGGTGAACAGGGAGGGCAAAAGATTTTGTTTTTCCGTTCTTTTGTGTTTTTTTTTTCTTTATTTCTCATGTATCCAAGAATCCACCTGCATTGGGTCATCTCTGCTGGCTATGTGTTAGCGCATCGCCACATACATTCCATCAGTAGTGAGATTGATGGCTGTGTGTGTACAGCCTCACAAGTAAGAGAGTTGTATTTGCTTAGTGCTTGCCTTGTGTGTGTACATGTCTGCTGTGTACGCAGGGATTTTGAAGGTGTTGTTGCGCACGATTGTGTTCATGCTTCCATGTTTGACTTTCCCGTGCTTCGTGCTTCCAGAAGTCACTTTCAGATAAATGTGTTGATCGGAAGATTGTGGGAAGGTGTGACAGGCTTTGCATGTGCTATGAGACACAGATATGTGTCTCTAAAACGTTGTGCACATGACAATAGACATAGATGTTGTGTGTCAGTCTCATCAAAAGTGGACTTGCCAGATTGGATGATGGGATTGAGGTAATAACTGCTGCATAGTTTTGTAATACTTAAGCCAATAATTTGAAAGGACCAAACTATTCTGCTATTTGTATAACTCATCATCTTGAACAATGTAAGTAGTAAATGCTGCATTATTACCTTAAATATTTCATCCTGACTTTTGATCCTGGCAAATACACTCTGGAAACTGAGCAATTAGAGATATGATTCTGTGTCCAGTGCAGGTAACTAATAACAAACAAGCTTATGACATGTATGATTTGTTATTTTGAGAAAACATGAAAGACCAATGGTTTTAGTGCCAGTAGTGCCATCGTTCAGTAAAAAACTAAAATATCTTGAAATCAGTATGATTTAAATGTCATGCCCTCAGACACAGACTAATTTCATAATTTCATACCAAATTTGCTCTTTTTATTATTGTTTATCCCATCTATGCTTTCTCTTTACTATTCTTCCTTGTCTTACTTCAATTTAAATGAGATTGCTTTAATGAGATTTCCTACCATATCTAAGGAGAACCTATATGAAACATTATGTGCATATAAATAGCTTATTATTGGTTAACTAGGTGCTCTTTAGGGTGATATATAAGTATTCAGGAAATGCGTTACAAAATCAATAGCAGTGGGTCTTAGTTTAACAGTGATTGCCTTGCAGCTCTGCACAACTGCAATCATTTGCATGTTATGCAATTATTGAAGTCTTGTGTAACATGAGTGCTCGCAGAGGCATTACATTTTTTACATTCATTCTGAGAGAAAGCAAAGAGGACCCAATCTGAATAATAATGACATATCCAGAAATCACATGACTGGGTGAGATAGGTGTCACTTCATTTTGGGTTTACATTGTCATTTATAGTAGCTTGGCAGAGTTATTCCCATTAGATAATGTCAAAATTCCTACCATTAGTTGGCACACTGCTTTTTAAAATCCAAAATGGAAACACATTTCAGTTTGACTTCAAATCTTCATTAAATGAATGACATTGAGAAAATAAAAAAGACATTATAATGCAGAGATGAAGATGACTGAATGCCTTTTCTTAGAAAACTCTCAAAGGGCAAGATTGATTATTTTTTTGTCCTCCCCCCAAATGTCTCCCACAAGGTTTTTGTTTAGGCACAGGGAAGTGACTTATATTCATGCCCGTAGATTGGGGCCCCTTGTGGTTGTGAACAGCTGAATTGTAAAAATGGCATTTACAAAAGTTAAAGAACAGATTTTGTCTCAGCCATAATTGCTTTCCAAGAAGTTGATTTAAAAAAAAAAAACATAAGCAACAAACTCATCCAGGAAATAATAAAGTTGGTTTGAGCCGGAATGTATATTTGAAGTGCAAAGAGATGGTATCTTTAACTGGATTTCTACACAATCCTCACCCTCCTTTCGATATTTGGGTCCTTAACCATGTTTTTCCCTCATTATCCATTTCAAAATCCTGAAAGCGTTGTTGAAACGGACATCTTTGTGAATTGTTTTTATGTCCTCTGAGTATAGAGTTAGGAAGTTAATTTTCATTGGACCACTTTTTTTTGGTCGGTTCATATTTCTTTTATTTGGCATCGCTATGCAAATCCAGTACTTAACTGTCCCTGTAATAATTATAGCTTAACGTACCTGTACCGACATGGTTACAGCTCAGGTTTCACACATTGGTGATAGGATAAATTGACAGCATCCCCACTACATTCAGTAGTGTCAAAGGTTGCTACTGACCACGTCACAACTGTCTATTTAATGGGATGGCACTCACAGGATAGAGGGCTTGAGAGGTTTTACATTATTGGAAACAGGATCAGCCTGCATCCTTACGTCTACTACATTTCCTGATTTAAAGGTACTCACACACACACATCTTAAGCTGCTGTGGGATCTTTAAGGTTGTAAATCAATTTGTTAATTGATTGATGTCAGACTTCTGTAATTAAACCAATAATAAACCAAATTCTCAGTTAATGAGAATGGCGGAATGTGACAGTTCACACACACACACACACACACACAAACACAAACTTTTCAGCCATGTAGGTTGTATGAGTGGTCTATCCCCACGCTATGAACCTTTGACCTCGTAGACGTAGGCAACAGCATAGCTCTGTGTCACAGAGATGACCAGTCATTAGTACGACGCCTTGGGCAGTCTCGCCAATCATGGCTGGAAGTAAGATTCCATTGCTAGGCAGATGTTTGAACTCGTTAATGACATCCTGCCACAGCTAATTTATGATTAGGTGATTGGACCATTGGGGCTCTGATAAGGCAGAATCACTGGGTCAGATGAGTTATCTACCTTTTGAAGTAACTTTTACTTAAAATGTCTTCAGTCAATGGTGCAGAACATTGTTGTTCTTGTGCTATGGAAGGAAGCTCTTCATCAATAATGCATCTACCATTTTAGATAAGTTTTCTTCATTTTTCGTTATTAGCATGCTCTTTTAGAGTGTTAACTGTCGAAAAAAAGTGTTCAGTTTCAAAGTTTTATAGCTTAACCGTAGTCAAATAAATTGATGGATGGACTGAATGTGTAGAGACCATTCATTTTCTTTTTTTCTTAAAACTAGAATCTTTAAAGTTTGCAGACATTTTTCTGACTAGATATCTCCCTATGAGTACAATCATTTGAATATTTTTTGTACATGTCTGTCAGAAAAAAGTGGCATGGAACATACTTTAATGTTATAGTTCATAAAGTTAAACTAAATTGCTTGCTTAAACAAACAAAACAAAGACCAAAAACAAGGATGAAACCACAAAAAGAGCGATTGGTTGGTGAAAAAGATGATGAAAAATTCTGCTCTTCAGCTTTTCCAATTGTTGACTTTAAAGGAGCCACTTGAACATTACTGTGCTCAACAAGTGGATTTAATATGGGTCTAAAAGACTTAACCTGGATGTGGCAGCACAAAGCCTCCTTGGATTACTGCAAGATACGCAGTTGCACACACACTGACACACACACGCTCAGAGGAACTCCGGATTGACAGACAAAAGCACTTCAGATTACGTTTTTTTTTAAGTAAGAGGAAATTTCAGTCAACACGGGGAATTAGGGACTCCTGCAAAGATAAAATTCTCTCCCCTTTCTTCTCCCTAGTTATTCACATCTTTATATCACTTTGCTGCATGTTTCTGTTTCTCCTCTGCTCTCTTTCTATTCCTCTTATTTCCTGAGACATATCCTCATTCTCTTTCTTCTCTTCCTATCTGACTCTATATGTTTTCTTTAAATATTTTTTCCACCATCTTGCCTTCCTTTCACATCATAAGTCTGTTCTATTACTTCTTTCCTTCCTCTCACACCATGGAGGACTGTTGATGTTTGGCTTGTCTCACCTCTGCTTCATGACTTGTCAGTAGATGACAAATGACTCACTGTTTTGATACTTCTCACTTTTCAGACACACATGCTTTAGTAGTGTCACCCTGTCACTTTGATGGCATGGCAATTATTAATGTCTGAGAAGTGTGTGAAGACAAATCTCATGATCGTGTGCCTTCATATCAACAGCCAGAGCCACGGCCAAGGCATGAACCATAAACAAGTCATTCATTTAATACTTTTTATTGACTTTTAACGTATATACATGAATTCCAATATAACATCAATTCGAAGCATGGCATATCTTTGATACAAAAAGATAACTTATTTTCTTTGATTTAAAAGTTATTTTGTCTTTTTTTTCTTAAGCCCAGTTTATTATTTGTGCCTCTTTTGATTAGATGTGTTTTTTGTCTCAAGGCCTAAGTGTGAATAACTTTTACAATGTGGTTTTGCCCATTTTTACATTGTTTTAGAGAAGTTGTAGGATGGTTCAAAAGTGTACAATGTTTATGTAAAAAAAAATATGGAAAGAAAAATTAACCAATTTTCTTTCACTGCAAAATACCCCCTCTGTCCTTCTCTGAATTACATAAGAACATTCAACCTCTGACCCCTTTGTTATGATACTTGAGGTACAGAGATAGAAGAGAGAGAAGGAAGGGGGTAATGATGAAGGGAAGGTGGGTTTGAGTTGAAGATGAGTCATGTTGATAAAACTGCTTGACATGGCTGTGACACTTTTAGGGAGAGGGATTCTTGACATTCCACACTGCTGCGATAACAACGCACACACACACACACATTTATTCATGACTTCAGAGGACACCCACTCACACTGATTTGGATTAATTTCTGGATCACCTTTCTGTAACATCACAAACTTCTGGTAATCAAGAGAATTTCTCATTTTCAATTTTTTACAATATCAGTATCATTCATCAAAAGAGAAATAATGTTCTCCTCTATTAAGGTGGCTACTTCAGGCATAGAAGACAGATCTGCTCTCAGTGCGATACTAATATTGATGCAGATTAGCGCTGTTGCAGTAATTACTCCATTCGCATGTCATCACACTCCTGATCTGTTCTGGAGGGGTAGAGCACGAAGAAGAAAGATATCATATATTAGCACTTTCATTCACACCATGACAATTTCCGCTCGATAATAACATTAATCCCGTGTCCTAACCAATAAAGACACATGGACAAAGATTGAGAGACGATTAAAAGAACCGCTTATTTACTGTCACTGCGTTTTATTATATCTATAATTAAACCAGTTGAGCTGTGGGCCTAAAGCTAAATCATAGAAGAAAGCAGAATAAAAAGAAATGACCAAATAAAAGAAGGGGCTTTTCATACACACGCACACACACACCCACACAGGCTTTTAAAACACTTAGAAAAAAGCATTACATCAACCCGATTTTTTATATTCTTATGCAGCTGAAACTGTGCCATGTCTCAGCAGTTTTTTTTATTTGTAAACTTAAATATCATTACATTCAGAAACATATATTTATCAAAGTTTTTTTAAAACTTTTTGTCTGCATATTTCATCAGTTTATAAAATCTCTTCAAGATTTTTAGTGGAATTAAATTCTAAGGTCCACGTAATACTATTTTTACGCATGTTACTTGAGGTCTTACTCGTTTCTTTCCCTGCCCCCCCACCTTCTCCTTTTCTTGACTCTTATTCCTGTTTCTTCTGTTCCCAAGAGGTGTGATCGCCTTTTTTATCAAACACTTTTTGACATCTCCATGTCTCTGTCTGTCTTTAACCCTCTTTTTAAACACCCTGTCACTCTCTCACTTTTTAGCAGCTGCTGCTTGTTCACACTCTGATCCTCCGTGCTGGAGCGCTGACACACTCACAGAGGTGTACGCACACACACACACACACACACACACACACACACACACACACACACACATATACCCAGGCTGATGTAGAACAGCGTTGCTTAAAAAGAACATAAAGATTTGGCTGCTGGCTGATTTGTTACCTGTTAGAGTGTAAAACAGAGACAGCTCTCTTTGCCGTATGCACACACATGTGAGCATGCACACTGTCACTGGCATGTAATACAGCAGTGACCACTGGCACACATTTTAAAGGCGGGTCCAGTTCTACAACAAAATGATAACACACTTCCAGCAACTGGTCAAAAGCCAATAGCATATTTCCTTCTGTTTGGATTTGGTAAAAAGGGCTGCTGGGACATTTTACTAAATAAAGGCAGCTCTCATTTCCCTTCTTTCCATCTTTCGATCCCTTTTTCCTTTGCAGTCGTTTCCTTTCCCGCTCTCTCTATGCGTATGGTTTCACTTTTCATCTCTTCTGTCCTTGGGGCATGCTCGCTGCCCAAACTTTTTTGTGCGGTTTGTTTTCAAGTGTGTGCATGTTTCTGTGTTTATATAAGTACCAGACATGTTCTACCAATGTGTGTGCATGTGTGAAAAGAATATGTTTTTTTGAATTTGTATGATTAAGAAAGAATGAGGGAATGTAAACAAGAAAATTAGATAAAGGAAGAGGTAAACTCTGTGAGGTCTCTGATATTAGTCATACTCGCCCGGCTGGTTGTGAAACAAGCCAGCTCTCTGATCTGACATCTCTACAGGGAATACACTTTTCTTTTTATCTTGCTTCTATCCATCCTCCTCTCTGCTTTCTTTCAAATTCCTCTCTGTAAAAATGCAGAAATGCCTCATGAATGTGTATGGAAAAACGAGAAACATATGGGCTCTTTAGAGAACCTCACCGCCTCCCCACTGAACGTAAATGTTGGCTTTAGGGTGTAACACAAACTGATAGTCTAACACAAGTACCTCCTGACATATTTGGCATTGTATTTGAAATTATATTTGTCCGATAACAAACAGTGTCTTGATTATACATTCTAATGTGTCCACACTTTTTTATAACAGACATACTCTGTGGTGTCTAGTGATCGTTTGTGTGGATATCTGGTGTTGTTGCATATCAGCAAATGATAGAAATACACAATTGTTAGCGGTTGTCTCACAGCAGTTTATGTCCAATGCCACAACTCGATGATTCAGAATCTCTTCACACAATCCTACATGAGGGTGAGACAAAGCTTGATCTTATACACCCATTCTGCTGTCAGCAACAGAAAGATAGGAAAAGATAAAAACCACGTTTGAAAAGGAACGCATATGTGGGCGAGTGTAAACATACCTGCTGCTCTATGGTCGTGTCCCAAAAATGTCCCAAATCAGCGAAAATACATTCAGAGAGAAAGTTCTTGGCATAGTTTTGTTTGAAATCACAGATGGACTTTTTTTGTACCTTGCAATTTACTTACTATTCATTTTTTCCAGGTAACAGTAGAAACCACAGACGGTTTTTATAACACAGTGGACATATCGTGAGCAAAATAATTGGTCAGGGTTATTGGAGACCATTTCTGATTTGGGTGCATTAAGTGCATTAAAATCGATCTATGAGTATCTGAATCATGCTAAAGTTCATTCCTCACAAACCTTAAGCACTGATTCTTTTAACATGTAATTTTACACCCAAAACAATTAAGTCTGAATATATCTATTCTGTGGAAATTCAAATAATGTCAAATGATAACAGAATAACTATACATTTGGTTAACACAGAACTCTTTGGTGGATTCAGGTTCATGTTGCGAGACCCATCAGAAACCAGTTTAAGGGCTCAAACTTAATAGCTGATTTAATAAACATCCATCCATCCATCCATCCATCCATCCATCCATCCATCCA
>JABUIW010000031.1:5723934-5737192 GCA_013363375.1 Menidia beryllina | reverse complement strand
CACACACACACACACACACACACACACACACACACACACACACACACTTGCACGTAGTTAATCATGTGTGTGACGTTCCAGTTGGGAAGCGGGAAAAATCTGGAATACCAGTTGGACTCTCTGGCCTTGTGTGTGTGACTTGGCTCTTTGCCCTGTCCCTCCACGAGCCACGCACTAAGAGGTCCTACGTTGGATTATCCCCGTGAGTCTCTCACCCACGCACACACACAGACACAAACTCACCCCGCCAGTCCACTGTGGGTCGTTCAACAAACCGCCTGTCAGCCCTAAAACCCACCTCCACCTGTCAGGAGCTTCCTGTCCACTTCCTGTTGCTGTCAGATTCAACACTGAGTCTTTCTTACGCACAAGGCTTCCCATTCATTCATCACCATTACCATTCATTTTAATAGGAGCTTCCTGATATAATGCTTTTTTTTGCTGTTTTTTTTTTGTAATCCTCTGATGTATTTCATCATACTACACTTAGGCTGTCCGTGTGTATGTGTGTGTGTATGCTGAGAGAATCCAGTACCACCAGTTTGTCCAGTAATATTTAATTGGTGTAATTAACCTGTTGCTATGTTAATTAACCTGGGCAACAGTTCTGTCAACATGATAATGACAAACAGATGGTACTCAGTGCTGCCAATCTGGACACATTGACATGAAGACGCTTCCAACCGCACACAAACCTACTCAAACAGACAATTACTTTCTCACGTTGTATGTCCTTGCACTATGTGGAAACGCACAACCTCCATATGGTTATCATACAAAACTGTATTTTTCTAATTATACATATTTACCTTTAACAAATGCCAGGACTGTTTCAGGTACAGTTTTCATTGCTGCTTTGATTAAAGCTTTGCATGCCCACAATGGGGAGAAGGAATCCCTGGAAGTTCACTCTGTGGCTGCCATGAAGTTACAATATTGAAGCCAGCATTAATTTTT
The DNA here is from genome assembly GCA_013363375.1 of Menidia beryllina. Lineage (NCBI taxonomy): Eukaryota > Metazoa > Chordata > Actinopteri > Atheriniformes > Atherinopsidae > Menidia > Menidia beryllina. The sequence continues at coordinate 5,736,235 of JABUIW010000031.1, read as the reverse complement.
CCGAGTATTTACAATGTCGCTCCCACTGCCTTCCTGGATTCTGTGTTGTCATTCCACAGATGCGCTGCTTAAAGGCTTCCAGCAGGAACAATAAAAAAGTATTTGATTTTTGACCAAAATGGCACACTGTAATCAGTAGAGTATGATTTGGGCTTTGATTAGATTATTTCCTGGGATTTCCGAACAATCAGGACACATTTCTAGCCACCATTGCAATGTCTGATCCGATCAACAAAAGGCTTTTTCAGAGTTATGAGTGATGTGAGAGCACTGTGAAAGGACGGATTAAAAGAGAGAAAGAAAAACAGAAATCTCACTGATTATGAGAGAGAAACAACATGTCACTGATGGATAGACCAAGAAAAGAGAAGAGAAGGTTTATCTTGATTAAAAGCAGAACTCCATAAGTTTCTCCATGTCAATCTGTGTGTGTATGTGTGTGTGCACACAAAGTTGTGTGTGAGAGATAATTCTGTATGAGGACAGTTTGATGGCTGTAAACTCTGCCTCCCAACTCTCATCTCCAACTTGGTGGTCCAATCAGTTGGTTCTTCCTTGACAAATCGTAGGACACACTCATTAGTGCTATCACTTTCCTTTATTACCGCAGGCTTTCAGCAAAGTGTCTGATGCACACATGTTTTTATATTGCATTTGACAAAAGAATAAAAAAGTATGTTTAATAGTTTAATTAGTTTTTCATGTTAATCCCAATAAGTATCTGCTATCATACATCTAAAGTCATTATTGTGCTTGGATCGTTTACTGGAGTCAGACACCATCGTTTTTAACTTATTTGGGGTCCAATAAAGAAAAAGGGAATATTTCTGGTTTCATGATATTCTCAGTTTCCATTTGAAATGGGTTCTTTTGACACACACAAGAATGTAGGCTAACAAATATAGGCTAACTTTTACATCATATGAAATTGTCTGTACTGTGCAGAAAGTCATGCGTCATGTACGTATGAAGAAAAAACTATTTTACAATTTCATATAGATCTTTCTAAGATTACCGTAGTCACCTTTTATTGAAGGAAATGTTGATTTAGAGGTTTATTAGGAGGTGACATGATCTACACACACAAAAACCTGCTGAATGTTTCTTGTGGGAGTGTGTCCGTCTGGGTCACGGTGAGATAAGTGTCTGCATCGACATTAACATAAGATAAAAAACAGACTCTGTTTCAAATAAACACAGCCAACTTCGATGTCAAGGCCACAGTGTGTTATGCAGTGTGTCTGTGTTGCTTTTTGTTTCATGAGAGTGTATTTGTGTGTAAAGACGTGGTAGTCACTGAGGGCACATCTGGAGAAGAGTCAACATATGTAAGTTTTAGCACCCCCTTTTTATCTTCATCCTTTCCATCTTGGAAGTCATTTGTTTTTTGTTAAAGTTGACAATTCTTTGTCTTTGTGCTTGGAAAAAAAAGCATTTTTTAAAAGCCAGTACCAGTACCAGTACCAATTATGTAAATATCCTATCAACATAATTACATTATGCAACTGACTATTTGTGGTTATGGGGGGAGTTATGTTTTAGTAAGCATTTCCTGTCCTCAATCAGATATTTTTTGAGTATCAATCTAAAAATATTGTAAGTTTTATTTCATGAATAAATAACAAAATACATAGTACATGGTAATTAACTTTATGTATCTAAACCCTGATTTGATTTGTCAAAAAAGTGTTTTAAAGTTCACTGGAAACAGTTTAGCAGGTCATAAAACTTTATTTCAGAGCCCTGAGGATTGTTTCATAGAGGTGATACAGTGAAGATGCACCTGCATTACATGCATTCCTCCACCAGGTGGCGCTATGCTGTAGTGTTTTCAGGCCTTACGATATGGGGGGTGCAGGTGGGGAAGGGATGATGCAGCACTAAGAGCGTGCTAGGTTTACTTTAGCTCTCGGACTTGCTGTTGGGGAGTTGTCAATACGTGGTTGTCCTGCAGATGCAGCACAGTAGAAAGGAATCCAGGCTGTTGACTGTGAGGGAATTTTTGGAGAGAGCTAAACAGTGACCAGATGCAGGAGCTTGAGTATGTTGTGTAAACCCGCACAACCCCTTTTATGCTGGTATTTTGTATTCTTTTTGTGTCTCCTCTCTTTTATTTTGTTTTGCCTATATGGCATTTGCTCTTTTTGGCAGAGTTACACACTGATTAATGCCCTGCCATATAATCTATATTTAGATATGAAACACTCTTAGTAATACTTCACAGATTCCTGCGAGCCTTAAAGAACCCAAAGTGATTCAAAGCATAAAATTATTTTGGTGCTTCAAAATGATTTTTTTCTTTGTTTTCATGTGGAGACATATGATTTATTTGACTCTCCATACCTTTATTTCAGTTTGAGCATATGAAGGTACTTAAGTACTGTCTGCGTGTGTGCACATGCATGATATCATGGAAATATTTGTCAGACTAAGCAGTTTAATATCTTACAGACTGATGTTCTAAAGCCAGGGTTTCTCTGATTGTAAGCAGTCCATTGAGATGGCTCAGTAAAAATACGTCTCCATACCGTGCTGCATGAGTGGCTGTAAAGTAAAAGAGGTATTCAGTTGAGGACACAATTCTTTTTATGAGCTTTTAACATTGGAGGGCCAATACTGTCTTCTTTCTGAATCTCCATCTGTGATCCTTTACCTCTTTATTTCACCCGACTTTTTCCTCTGTTTTCATCATTATCCTACTCCGCCTATGCACACAATTTATTCACTTTTCACATTACCTGTAAACATGTTATATTGACTCACTTTTTTTTTTAAAGATTTTTTGGCTCTAGTGGCCTATAATGACAGTAGCTTGACAGGAAAGGGGGCAGAGATAGAGAGGGGGAGACCTGCGGGAAAGGGCCATGAGCCGTATTTGAACCCAGGCCGCCCGCTTGCGAGCCAAGGCTCTGTATATGGGCCACCCGCTCTAACCATTAGACTACGGCTGCGGCCCAATATTGACTCACTTTTAATGTCACTTGTTGCACATCTTTGGCATATTATCCTTTTCCTTCACATGCTGCAGAAAGTGTGTAAAAAAAGGTTCCCTGAGTGCTGATGCTGTGCTTTGAGCACAAACATCAGATGGTATTTTTATGGGTAGCAGTTCCCAAAATATAAGGTGTTGCTGACAGTGTAGGGAGACGAAGTGACATACCACTCAGAAATTATAGCGAAAGGAAATGAGACAGACCGTCCAGGGTGTACCCAACCTCTTGTCCATTGACTACTGGGATAGTCCCCCCCAGCGGTTCAGACAATGGATGGATGTATAGATGGAAATGAGACACTGAGAGAGAGAAATTACAATAACATAACATGGAGAAATAAGAATACAAAGGGGAGAGGAGAGGAACAGGGGATTTCCAATTAAATGAATTCCAACAGTGTGCAAGGGATTTGATTAATAACAAATGATTGGATCAAGGTGTTTGCTAAACTGTTGGCAAGGATCAAGACATGACACTGATCATTTCTGCAGCTCTATCTCTTTGAAGGATGATGTTGGTTTTTATTTGGATCTCAGAGTCAATAAACTTGCTTTTTATTATTTAACTCTCTTTCACTGTAGCTTTCCCCTTAAATCTCATATCAGTCTAATTAAATGGACATAATGCAAAATGATATATTCTTTAGATATTAGTTTGATTTTGCTTTGGTAGAATCCCCCTTAGTATATAGAAACTTCTGAACAACATTTTTGTCAGAATAATTGGATCTGGAGTTGCAGAACTGGATCATTATTCTTTATTTTTGTGTCATATGGTTGTAACATTTCTATATCAACCTCATATTTTATTTTTGTTTTCACTGAAGTAAATTGCTTTTTAGAGCTAAAATCTGTTTGGTTTCCCCATATAACTAGACATGTTGGGTACATGAGGTTTATGTTTGTAGAGGAGCTTGGTCTTACTTTTTACACATACATTTCAAAAGTTCAATCCTCCCAGACTTCGACTTTTGTGTTTTTGTCAACGTACAAGTCAAACATTGTCACTGCATTTATTAGAAGCTAAAGAATTATCCCTATATGTAACCCAGTGGATTTTGTGTACACATACATCCTAGCAAAAAGGAAATGAAAACTTAGGGGGTTAAAGAACTGGATGAACACCAGCCTTCTTTCATGCGAGAAAGAAGATTATTTGCATTTCAAATAATCTGATGTTATGTGGTTCGCCTGTGAAGTCATGCGGTGTGAAGTTTTGCCACACTCAGAGCACAGCCCCATTCCTGCCTTTCCCATCGAAACTGTTAGCAAAACAGTGAGCTGTCGACTTTCCTCTAACTTTCTGCTAATGCGTTGGACACATTGTGCCTCTGTGCTCAATCCTGCAAAAAAGTGCCATAAGTGCCCTCATCTCTGGCTTCCCAGCACAGCAGCACCCTTTTTTCATATATATTTTAAACCAAGCCATATTTAATCAAAGTTGATTATATCAAACTACCTTTTTTCTTTGATTCATTTTCTTCTGTTCTTCTTAGATCAGGTTGGAGAGGCAACAGGTCCAAAGGTAAAACCCAGACCTTCCTGCTCCCTTACCACACTCCCCTACTCCTCCTGGAGGATCTATTTTGGCATTTAAAGGCCAGAAGGGAAACGTAAACCCTCCAGCGTATTCTGTGTCTGCCCCATGGTTTCCTTCCCAGCCGGACATGTCAGAAAATCTTCCAGAGGGAGGTTTTTATTATCTCTTCAGAAACCTCTTCAGCTGACTCTCTTGGATGCTGATAAATGTGTTGAGCTCCCCTGAATGCATGAGCTTCTCATGCTATTTCTAAGTGAGATGATCTCATACTTGGACTATCAGTGTCTTAGTTGTCAGTGTGATCCTAATGGTCATTATTCAAGATTAATTTTGCCGTTTATAAGAGAAACACGAATGGAAATCGTATTTCTTTGTTTGAAATTTGCTTCTAGGTTAATGCAGTAATGCAGTTCTCCACTTTACTCGACTTGACTCTGCTCCGTTAGGGAGGTTTTCCATTACACGTGAGGTTATGAAAGCAAGGAGGCTCTAAAGTCCCGCAACATCATTTGTATGTACAATACAACACAACAATAAAGGACAGCAAAAGGATTTACCTTCCGCACCTCATCATTGGAACATGGTGTTGGTCTGCGTGTAGAGTTTTACTCCTTTGGCGATCACAGAAAAAATAAGCATTTTTGTTGTTGTCGTATTTTTAAAAATGTGTCTTCTTTTGAAAAAGTCTCTATTCTGACTTATCCAGTCAGGTGTCTTCATGGCCTTTCAGTGGCCTGCACTTCTCAAAAATTTTGCTTGGAACCCCGAATGAGTAGGTGCTTAAACTGTAACTGGTACCAGGCACAACCACCAAATGGAAACGCCAAAAAGAAATGAGATAAGCCAAGTCACGTCGAGTCGAGTTGAGTTAGGTTGAGCACGTACTTGTGGAAAATAGACTTATGCTACTGTGGTTGGATTGACAGTGACAAAGATCAGAACAAAGATGGTACAAAACAGCAGTATTTGATGCCAGGATCATTTGACTGAGTTGGGCTGGATATCGTTGGTTACTTGAAATGTTTCAGAATAAAAATAGAAAGAGTACTGGTGACAGACGGAAGGGTGGAGAAACAGAACATAAGAAGCGATGACAAAATGAGCTAAAACAGAGACAGAAGTAACTCATGCCACTGAGTCCAAAAGTTTAAGTTTGATTAGATTTTATTTTTTTTAATTGAAGCAATAGCACTGGGCATTTTGATTTAGTCGTGGTTGTTTGACCATGATGAAAGGGTTTTCTCATTTGAATGAGAAGGGCCTTAAAACTTTCCTTTTGTATTGTTTGTGTTATGTCTGTCTCTCGGGGCTTTTTCACACCCTCGTTCTCTCCCTGCCTGTCAGTTTTACTGCTTCTCACCCTCTGTCATGATGATTTTGATCGCCACAGCTGAGGTCATTCAAAACATGTTCTGAACCTCACACATCATAAAGTCATTGGGAGTGAGCGCCATGCCAGCCATGCCACATGAAAGTGCTCTATACCCAACAAATAACACCGCTATTAACACAACCTCAGACGGCAAATAGGGTTGAAAGACAGACAGAGATGACATATGTGTAAAACTAGTGATAGCAGTATTATGAAAACAGCAAATGTAAAAATGTATTTTGGATTAAACTATTAACAATTTGCAAAGTTGAATTGAAATGTTACAATAACAATACATCATCAGTCAGGCAAACAATATTCTAAACTTATGATGGGTTTTCACCATGTTCCACAACAGTTGTTTTCTTTGTTTTTCTGAATTATTTCATGTCCTTTGACTAATCTTTGTCTATTTTTTGCTAATTGCTTTTGCCTTATAAAGAGAGGCCAGAGTTTGGGAGCTGAACTTTTTATCTCTTCCAGCAACAGAAGTTAATGTATGAGCCTTCACTTCATGCATGCATTATTCTAACTATTCACATTTCCCACCACAGTGAGTTGCTTCCTCAAGGATTTTACAGTGTTTAGATTCTCCATAAAGAATTTTCAAGATGACTTACACGGTTGTCTGGTTTTAGCTCTGTCATCTTGTAACAAGAGGATTTCTATCTCAAATATCAGGTTGAGCCCTCTCCGTGGATTTTGCATGATCACTTTAAATATCTGGGGGTTCTCTCCAGGTGTGCTGATAAACGGTAATGAATCATAGGCTACATGTTCATGTGCACACAGAGTGACTGAAAAAACGATTCCTGAGTGAACTGAGCTGAATGTGTCGTCAATAGAGCCTTGGTATTCACTCGCTTATTTTGTAGAGTTTAGATACACATGCAGCAGAGAATACTATCGAAAGATATCCTGTTTGAAAAATCACAACTGTATACTTTGTAATAGCATTTTTCAAATACCTTTTTAAATACCATTTTTCTTTTTTCTTTTTAACTTGGAATTCAGACCTCCCACCAGCCAATAGAATCAGAGGTTGAGTGGGAGGTTGTGTGGCTAGTATATTAATCCAAGTATTCCTACTAATGGACCCCATGACCATGAATGCCTCAGTAAAAATCTCTCACTTTATGGAATACATACCTTAAGAATAGTTATATTCAATATTAAATATAAACAGAATGTCCATAAATTCCTTGTATCTGTGAGACTTACCCATATGCACAGCTTTCTCTTAATTTTTTTTTATATTGTATTTGTGCGTGTGTGCAGAGCAGTGTGTGCGTCTGCTTCCTGGCAAGTGTTGTAGTTTCAGATGGAGAGGCCGATAAGAACCTCTGGAGGTCAACCAGATCTGAATTGCGAGCGTGCCAATGTGTGTTAAACATCTTGAAGCAAACTTTAACAGTGGGTGGTTTTCTTTATATCCTCTTGGTAGTCGAGATCAATTCCTTCTTTCGTTCCAAAGCAATTCTTGTTGTTTATTTATGATTTAGCAGGGCAAAATCCACCCTTGAAAGACATCTGCCTGGGGATTTTTTGGTGATTAAGTAGATGTTTCCAAAATCTTGTTTTGTACTATAAATCTATCTATTCCTCCTCTTGTATACTACATTTAAACTCCCTCTTTACTTTCTAATGGTGTGTTTTTCTTACACTTATCATCCCTCCATTTTATAACATTTCATAGCGTTCTCATGACTGCCCAAGTCTTCTTCTTTTCCACTAAACTCTTTCCTTCTTTCACTGTGTCAGTGTCACCACCTCTTTTAATGGGTGTCACCTGCTAGAGTAATGGCCAGGGCTCAATGTGCCATAGCAGTAATTTAACACTGTCACACATACACACACACGGGCTGAGGCGCACATACTGTGATGGATTACTCCAGGGACTGTTGCAGAAGTGCCGTAAGTAGGGCGGCCGTGCGTGGATATGACAGTAGTGAATTAAAGTGTGAGTTTGTGTGTGCATGCATCAGTATGTGAAGCCGGAGTGACCACTACAAACTCAATGCTTGTTTTTAACTGGTTTCTCAGACAAGTCAGATTCCGCTTAAATGTGGTTAAGACATGCTTTGAATGAAACTTTGGTGGTTTCTGGAAGAAATAGTTAAAAATATAATGTTTAACATGGTAATAAAAAAAAAGTCGGTTTTGCCTTTTTCCATTGGCATCTGATGTGGTTTAACAATGTCTGAACCTTGTAGCGGGATTATTAAATATTTTCCAATTGTTGATCTAAGCACAAAAAAAAAATCCACAAAAACAATACATCAAACCTAAAGTGTATCATGTTGGGATAATCTTTTTTATGGAGTCAAGGAATGGCAGTCTAATACTGTATAGTAGGGCCATGGGGAGTGGAGCCTATCCTGGCTGCCATTGGGCAAGAGGTGGGGTAAAGTTAAGTACATTAAAATTAAAATTTTCATGAAAAAAGAGCAAATATCGCTACAAGTTAGAGTCTCGTGAAGCCATCCCTAAAACAAGATTTTACTGTCTGGTGTGATAAACAATTTAGTATGAAACCATGTTTCCTATTTCTCCTATTTTGCATAAATGGGCTTGGTAAATCAGAACAAAATTGAGTTGCAATCTGTTAGACTTTACTTTATTGCAAGAATAATCTATATCAGGTAGGCAATTTAGGAGCTGCACATCTTTTTAGCACAATCTATTTTACGTCTGTGAAACTGAAAGTCGGATTTTCTTTTCTTTTCCTTCCCGTTTGGCATTCATTTCCCTGATTTTCAAAATCTTGAAGCCATAAATAAAGTTTTATATTAATATTGTCTTGCCAGAAGAGGTTATATAAAAAAAAGAAACGAAAAAGATAAAGCTGACTGCTGGAATTCAGTGGAACTGTCATGGCTAAGCAAAAGCTGAAAATTGTTAAAGATTCAGACAATGTTACCACAAAAGTCAAGGAAAAAACGTCCCTCTGTTGACTGATAAATGTTTTTGGCTAAATATGTAGCAAAATATTCCAAAGACTGCCACTTTCATCATTTGCCCTGGCTTGGACTGATGATTGATGCAGGTGTGTATTTGAGTTTACTGTGAGCTGAGATTGCAAGAGAGCTCGCGTTACGCAACAGCCATACTGTAGGTGGTCACAAACAGAGTGAATCACTCAAGAAGATCAAACCATCTGATGGCTCTGGGTAATGAACACCATGCACACACACATGGTCTCAACTTGAAAGTAACGGTACATCGGAACAAAAATGTTTTATGTTCCCTTTCAACAGCTGGTTAGTCAGAGACAGACAAAGAAAGAAACGGACATCAGAGAGACAGAGTGAAGGATGGAAAGCTGCTTTCCAGTGTTGCTTGGTGCACCCATGCAATACCCATGTACCATGCAGTGTTTATCATCCATATACAACTTTGGAAATGCTTTCCTCTGCTGAGTTTGGCAAGACCTCAGTCGGTAACACATTCATTTTCGTATTCAGGGTGACTGATGTAGAGTTTTGCATGCTTGGAATTGCAAGTTCCATACTTTATGTTCGTATGCATGCGAGTATTCCTGAACATGCGCATGTTTTTATGATTTGTGTACGTATTCAAAGCAGCCAGTGCCTTTGTGTGAGTGTGTATTAGTTTGACTGAGGGTTTCAAAAAGCTTTTGACGTTCGACTGACAGCTGAGGAAGATGGATGAGTTGCAAAAAGCGGACAGTAGGAAGTCAGATGTGGTTGGATGATTATGTGTGTTAGTGTGCTTGCGTGTGCATGAGACTGCATCACTGTGTGTGTATGCATGTGCAGAGGGGGGGACACCTGCTGACTGACAGGCATTTTAGTCTTTCTGGCTTTGGCAAGAAGAAATGGGATGACCGTATGTGTGTCATAGATTTTCTTTTCAAAAATGTATCCACAGCAGCTCCTCACTGCCCAACCTGAACAGAGGCAGGCTTCCAATAAGCATAAATGCTTTCCAAATACCTCTCGTCACCAGTCAACTGTCCCTAGATTTCTACATCACACTCTTAGACAAGCAATCATTGCTAGTAAATAAAAGTCAGTGAAAACACTGAAACTTGGTTAGAAAAATAGTAAATATATAAACCATCGACTGGAAACATTTTTGCAACCAGCTACCAAAGGTTGTGTGTAACACAGATTCATCATTCAAATTTAGAAAAAGGCTGAGCTCTTATCTCTGAAGGTTATATTGCTTTATATAACCTCAACAGCTATCATTACAATGATAGATATTCTGATAGTGGAAATGTGCGGTTTCTGTATGACTCTTGGAGCGTGCTGTGATTGTAATGTTGTTTCAGGACTCTGTTTTTTTTTTGGTGTGATGGGAATACCTGATAGTACTATTTAAGATTTATTTTAGAAGAAGCCCTTTGTTTTTGGCTGTAAACATGAAAGCTTGACTCCATCTGTTTTCGGTAGCGTTTCATCAGGGATACGTTCAGATGTTGCGGAGACAATATGCAGGAACACAGACATAACTCAGACAGAAAGAGGAAATCGAGATTAAGCCAAATAACAAACTATTTGAATTACATACATCAAATGTATTCGGGAGGAACTCTATTTGTGTCAGCTTCGGAGTCTGCTAAGCTCAACCAGAAATGATAGAAGAACACTGATTTTTCAGTTGAACTCCCATACATCCAAGTCATCACCAAGTCATCTATTGAGATAAAGAGGCACCAAAGAAATGTTCAGTTTATCATAATCAGATACTGCACACTCAAAGACAATGTGGTCTTACAATTTTTGTAAGACCAACCTTTGAACCATTGTAATATTATGTGCTCGAAATGAGAGTGAAACCTGACTTGCAACGTTGCAGTCCATACTGGTCTCCATACACTTGGCATTGGTGTTTCCAGATTCGCTTCATGACAGGCTGAAAAATGAGATGGGCAGTTAATCTATAACCTGCATTTGATAAGGTTGGGATTTTTTGCCATGATTCACCCCTCAGTACGTGTTTTCAGACACAAAGCTTTAGAGGCTATGGAGACTATTCTTTTGAGATTTAAACAGCAAAATTGTTTGAAGAAGTCCTGGAATCATTCGGATGAAAAAGCTCTTTCATCCCTACCACCTGTTTGCACTTTGTATAATTTACAGGGTCATGAGGTTATTTGTGAGGTAAGTGAAAGGTCTTTTTCGGACTTCTAGCTCTACAGAGCAATGGGGAGCTTAACTTTTTCAATTGACTGAAATTTGATCATATGTATGTCTTACAAATAAAACACAGCGGAGAAACTGACAGATATCAAATGTCATTCTGGGAATATACCTCTTAAAATTATTATCAGAACTCATCCACAAACAGAACAACACTGCCTTCTTTTCAATCCCTCTCTCTGTCTTACACACACAGATATGTCTTATGTTCCTAAATAGACGTGCAGACACATGGTGGTTTTGATGAAATTTCAGGGAAATTTGTGGCACTTGGAGGAGAAATCAGCTGCATCTGTAGATTGCATCTTGGAGCCATTGGCTGGTTACCACAGACATAGGAGTACACCCGGAAATGCACATAGAACACCACTGCTTGGTCATTCACTGTACATCATCGCTTCACATGAAAGAACGAGCAGTTGTGTAGATTTATGGAATATGAGAAGAAAAAAAAATTAAGTGTTAGTGGAAAAGGAGCGGACAAGATAAAAAGAACATAGGATGGATGGGTAAAAAAGAAACTTGATGATGGGGACAGTGAGGTTAAAAAAGGGGGCGAGGGAGGATCTTGTCATCTCCTTGCTTGAAATGTTAACCGCATTACTTCTCAGCTCAATCATAGATAAAAGACTTGTAGCTTCATCCTGTCAACTAGGCTCACACCAGCATTCTCACTTGAACAAAGTAATATCCATGCACTCAAACTCAACACGTACTCACTCATACAAAAGTTATTTTAACTGCTCCTGGTGTTTTTCGGCGTGCTTCTCAGTCCATATTAGATCCATATGGGAGCCAGGGCTCACTGTGTAAAACTACTGTACTTCAGCACCGATCTATACGATTCTCTACGAGCCCCGTGGGGGTCCTACTGAGGTGTCAAGACCAACGTAGAACACATGGCAACCTGACCTTCACCACAGTAACAGACCATATGCCTTACAGGTGTCATTCATGTTGGGCAGGCGCATGGCTGAAACCACATGTGGACAGTTCAGCTGTAAAACCATCAATAGCAGACGGCTAAAATAAATTCTGTGTACTTAATTAATCAAGACAGGAAATCCACTCAGTAATTTCACTTTATATGATGTCAGTTCCACCTAACAAAGTTTGTCTTTTTGATATGGGCTTCACCTAATATCTTTCTGACTTAGCTCACTAGTTGGTTATTGATATGACAACCATTGTTATTTCTGTGTTTCTTCTTGAAAAAGAGGGAATACTAA
>JABUIW010000031.1:5687953-5723534 GCA_013363375.1 Menidia beryllina | reverse complement strand
ATATATACACATACACTCTAGGCTTTAGAAGTATGATTTTCTTTTCTTTTTAGTGGCCTATATTGTCTGAATCTGTCTATCTATCTGAATAAATAGATCTTGTTTCTTGTATATCTTGTCTTTTACATTTGAGTTTTGGAAAACTAAAAATTGAGAAAGAGCCTACAGGCAACGATGATTCCATAAAACATAAATACAGACAGAAAAATTAGTCTTTGTATGAAGTCTTGCCTTCCCCATGGAATTCATGTACCAGCTAGTTCATCATTAGCTCAAGAAAAACAACTGCATTAATAGCAGAATAAATGGTTAGAAGGAAGTAACTGACAGAAAAGCAGGCAAAAACCAAATTAAAGCCTCTCTGAAATGAGGCGACTGTAGCATGGGGAGGGGCACATTAAAAAATCATAAAGATGTGGAGAGATTCGGAATATGCTGCATTCTTTCTAGTTATTTATTTATAAGCGTCAGCTGGCGTCGAGTCACCCCCAACGTCAAACCCAATGCTGCCTTAAAGTAAAACCAGATTCGGTAGGAGGTGGTAGATGTTTTCTCTGAGTCCTAAAGGAAAGATTGGATCAAGAAGGGGGAGATTTCATGGTTTTTGAGGTTTTAGGGTGGGAAAGCATGGTAGTTTGTGAGTTTCTTTTTACTTTTTGACTGACTAAAGATTTTTCTTTGATAAAGTTCAAATCAGTCTGGAATATATATACTAATGTAATAAATACAATATCTTTGGATGCCATTTTCTTAACATGACCAGTAAAATAAATATGCTCTTTCTGTTCGTCTCTCTCTTTCTCTTTCTCTCTCTCTCTCTCTCTCTCTCTCTCTCTCTCTCTTTCGCTCTCTCTAAATATATATATATCATTCTATAAAAAACATGTATTTTTCCAATTTATAGCATTAAAAAAAATACATGTCCAAATAGTAGTCTCATTATTTTAAACCAAAATGATAAAATTGTAACTCAGAGAAGATTTGGATATTTCTTCTGGAACTGGGTGTACTGTGTGAAGGCTTCAGTGAAACTTGGTTGGCTCAGTTTGACACCAATGAGCTCTTCTGTGGTTTCAGTGGAAACAGTAGGGGAGAAAAGGACTGAAAATCACCTCTAGTTTTGTCAGTAGTGATGAGAGATTCTGTCTTTGCATCTCCCTTCTTTGGCTTGTATCATTCTTTACTTTCTCCAACATTTGACCTTTCTTTTTTTTTGTCTTTTGTTTTATCTTAGCCCCTTTTCCCCTCTCTGTTTCCTCCGTCAGTGACTGATATAAACTGGAACCAGAATTCTCAAAATGCTGTGGTAGACCTGGTGTGAAACTTTTAGCGTTTTACTTTCAGATTTTGGATCTCAGCAGTAGTGAGAGTACCATTAAAATGTTCAGAAGGGCCCCAGTGTTGGGGATTTCTTTGTATCCGATGTCCAACACCATCGGATAACCATATGCATACGAAAAAAAGTATTTATAAAAAAATAACTATTTCTGCCATTTTTAAGTGTAGTTCCATGGTTCCAGGTTTTGGTCATTTTTTTGTGACAGGCATCTGAGAGCATAAAGAGGTTGTTTGCAACAGGTGACATTGGATTACATGTAAAACAGAAATGTAAAATTATGAATTATGAAAAGATATGTATTCAAAGTTCACAGTTTTTTTAATAACAAAAACCTCAATTTCTAGTATCGATTAGAATTTCCGGGATGTGATGATTGCCATAGTATTTTCCTGTATTTCCACTTGCTGTATTTTTTTTTTTTTTTCATTTCAGGGAGAGAAAGAAAACTCAAATGGACAGAGAAATTAGATTAAATTAAATCTGGAAGAGGCATGAGTAGCTGTGTATGGATGAGCAAATACGTACATGTGTGTACTGGGGTTTGTACAATTGTGGCAAAGCCTGTGGTCCATATGAGTGTGTAGCCCTTGGATCAGAGAGCGATGTGTGTGTTGGCTGAGGTTGGAGTGAAATGAGCCATTTTAATGAGTTAGTTACTTGAGCTTAGCCTGCGTATGTGTGTGTGTTTTCTGAGGCTCACATTTCTCAGCATGAGTAGCTTTGTACACATGCATTTATGTGCACACATTCATTTCTCAAAATCAAATGATGTTCGGTGAATAAAGGAACTCGCCAGAGGCATTAATGCCTCGATTACCATATTACCACTTTTATGAGGTGACTGCCAAACTTGTTAAAAATCATTTCAGATGTCACCAAAGAAATTTCCAAATCTAAATATAAATTATTACATTTGACACATCGTTTTCCTTCTCCTTAAATTATAGGAAAGAGAGTTGACAAATTGAGTGGAATTATGAAAGAAAAAAAAATCACTATTTACTGAGCCTGTGGAAAGCTCTCTGACTGTTGATAGCGACCAAATTTTAACCCAAAAAAACTAGTCAGTTTAATGTTAAAAAAAGTGTCAGTAAAAAAAAGTGTGATTTTTATTCTAACAGAGGATTGAGGAGTCAACATATTGATGAAGAGGTCACCTCCATCTTATGTACACCAACAAAAACGACCTTCTCTGCCTTTAAAAGAAGTTATGAAATAATTTAACCTCACAGCAGTGAATACTTCAGCTTCAGTAAAGTGATTAATCAGAAGCAGTTTGTATCTCCAGATAGTAACAAGCTGAAATTAAAATTATATTTTGATTTGAGCTCTTTCTTCAGCCCAAAATTAAATATATTGACGTCACATGGGTTGCTCTCCCTACCTGTTACTTAAAAACTCTTCATGATTGCGTTCTTATAATTGCCTCATAGGCTGTCATTTAAAATTAGTTTTTAAATCAGATTTAAAGTTCTGACTCATAAACTGAGCTCTTGTTTATTTTTTTCTACTTTAGATGTCACAAAACTTGGTTTTGATGGTCGCAAAATTCCTCCCCCTGTCTTGTGGAGTAAGTGGTTCTTGGTTGTGGACCAGCAAAGAGTTGATGTTGTAGCCAAAAGCTTGAAGTTTGCCTGTAAAAATGCAAAGTTATTTCAGGATTAGGCGGTGACTCCATAGCAGCGTTTAATTCTAGCAGCGCGTTTGGCTGCCTTGCTTAAGTCCACACAAGTTGCGTCTGACCGTCTTTGCAAACAAACGTGCACAAAAACACATTCAATGTAGTCATATACTGTTAATAAAAGGAAAGGGGGGACCTTAGCAGATATTTCACAACAATGTCCTTGATTCAAATAAATGAATCAGATATCTCGTAATCACAAACTCTGCTTCTGGACATTAGATGGACACACGCCTGTGTGTGTTAGTGTGTTTAATCTCGGGGTCTCAAGTAAACTGGAGGCTCTTCATTAATTTTAAAATTACATTTACTTTTAGAGCCTGACTTCCCTCCATTTCTTTCATCCTTTCATTTATCACTGATCCTTTTCCAAGTTCCTCATGCTGAATTGTTCTTCCTTACATTATCTGTTTCAGAAGCATCATGTATTTTTTCTACTCCTCCCTCCTTTCTTCCTCGTCTCTTCTCCTCTCCATGTCATTTCCTTCACTAATGAACTGTGTGCTCTGCACTGCAGCTTTGTTTGAAAATCCACCTCAGCATAGTATGTGTATAAATCAAACCTCCCTTATCAGACTGATCAATGGGGTCACCTTAGATCGAGGCTGTCCTTCTTCCCCTCAAAGCTGTATAGTTTCAGCATGTGCGTTTCAGTAATGTTGATTGCTGTACGTAAGCTGACACACACTTGACACCATGTCTGGAGGCACAGTGGGACTCATAAGAACAGTGCAGTAGTTTTTCAGTTAACTCTGTCTAACATTCAGCTGGTCTACTTAACCCCCCCAACCTCTCGTTTAATGATCGGCCCCAAAGGATACTTGTATGTGAAAAAAAGCATAGAAGGAGTACGTATATTTGTAGAGCAAGGAAACCAATTTGCCACCAGGTAAAAAGGACTGCTGCTTGACTTTGCTCACTAAA
The DNA here is from genome assembly GCA_013363375.1 of Menidia beryllina. Lineage (NCBI taxonomy): Eukaryota > Metazoa > Chordata > Actinopteri > Atheriniformes > Atherinopsidae > Menidia > Menidia beryllina. The sequence continues at coordinate 5,719,590 of JABUIW010000031.1, read as the reverse complement.
GTTCCAATTTTCTCTCTTGATGGCGCTCAGTATTGTGATTGGCCACTTTCATTAAGACAGTTTCACTAGTTGCTTTTTGGTGAACCATCCCTTAAAGAAAACAGCGTGTTTCTTTTTTAATTCAACAATCATTGCATTAATGAAGCATTACGCGACCCTGAAACTGCACTGTATCCATCAGAGTGAGCAATCAAGTGATTTGCTATTTGACGTAAATGATATTTGGGGAATTATGGGCTTAGAAATGGACTTTTATTGAACCTCCCACATACATTGCTCTAATTCAGAGCATCCACTTAACCTATTCAAACATGCCATTTGGCTCCAATTAACATTTAGATGAGGTGATTTATGCATGCCTTTTGTCTGTTTTTCTTTCATAATCCTGCCTCCCCCACCTTATCTCTCCTTCCATCTCCCCCTCATTCTATCCATCTTCCCACACGTTTTTCTAACAGGTCAAACAAGGCTGGCCAGCTCTATTTTCTATATCCGTCTCTCCTGCTACTCCCTGTCCTTCTATTGCTCTACCAACCCACTGAGACTTGACACAAGGATCATTGATTTGATTAGTGTGTATAGCCGACGGCGCCATGTGTAATTTTAGTGGTTTTATAATTCTACCCTGTCGAGAACATCCAAATTCACACAGAAAAAGTATAAATACATGCAGGTACGAGCAGTTCTGGCAAACAAAAGTAAAATTATTGAATTACTTGAGCCACGTTGTTTTAAGTGCCCTTATATGTTGCAGTGTTCAAAATGAAAGGTAGAGCAGCCATAAAAAAGTGCTGTTCACCGCAAACACAAACACCACGATGGGAAAAAGGATAAGATTTGGAATAAGAGAAAATGGGAAAGAAAAACAATGGGAGTAAGATGACAAGAACAGGAAAAATGAGAGGGAAATTACTATAGCATTACATGGAAGAAAGTAAGCATAACACACCAAGACCCCTGATTAAAGTGGAGTTAGCATATACTGCTAAATAAGATCTCAATTTTCAACCATCTCAGCATAAATCTCACCAAAGACATACTGGTCAAAGAATAGTCCTTTTTTAAAATAAATATTTTTACAAAGGTAAAGAAGATGGAAAATGTTTCTGTATTTGCTCCTCCAGCTGGATTCTTATCTGGAAAACTGGAGATAATGGCTGTTCTTATTTTTAATGTACATAAGCAGAATTGAAAGATGTTTAAACATATAAAATGTAAAGGAAAAATGTTAGTGGTGCATTCTTAATTAGCTGTGTCCAGTAGTAATTGTGCCGCTATCAGTGTGACCAACTGTCAGTTTCCTTCCTTTCTGTCAATTACAGGGATAGATAACATCAGCAGACCAAACAAGCACACATCAATCTGAACATGCAAACACCCTCTGACACAAACACCAACACACACACTGAACAGGGAGTCCTGCCTCACATCACAAGGTGGTGTGGGTTGCAGAAGGATTTCCTTTCTTTGGTACAGAGGTCACACTGTAGATGTTTCAGTCAAGATATCAGTATGTACACAAGTGCGGGCTCGAGCGTGCACTTTTGTGTCAGGTCTCAGGAAATGGTGTTCTGTTCTACATGTTTCATTGATGTGATTGAAAATGAAAAAGAGAGATAATGAACTTACTGTGGCTACTATTTCCTGGGAATACCCATGCTAACATGTACTCATTCATGTGTTACTGATTTAAACCTACACCTTTAAAGATGTCTAGAACCATTCCCTTTAGACCCATAACTTTTTTCTAAAATAGTCCTTGTTAAACTATCTGTAGAAATATTAACAGTTCAGTAATAATCATTTTTCTTCACTGAAACCACAATTGTTTGTAATACCATATGATTTTTTCACTTTTCTATTTTTGTTTGGGATATTGTTTTGTACCTCTCAAAACTTGCAAAATACACATGCAACAGTCGGTATGGTGCCATGTCCTGTACTTTAAACGGTAACTCAAGAGTAACTCAAGAAAGTGACCTCGGACACTTAACTCTTTTTTTTCATTGGTTCATGCTATTTTACTTGTATGTGTGGCATGGTACTGTCTGGTTTCACTTTCAGTGATAGAAAAGTATGCTTTTTCTTTTCTTTTTTACTAGTTTCTTCATCTCTACTGCATAAATAGTGAGGAAACGTCCACAATTCCATATCTTTCAAATACATAGATTGTTTTGCCCTCTTCACGGCCTACCTTTCTAACTCAGATTCGCATCTGTAGTAAAAAAAAATCCTTTATAGCCTTTGTATCAGGAAAATAATGCTCACACAACTTTCAGAGCTTGAAAGGTTTATGTGACAAGGCCTAAATCTAAAACCAGAAGCTCTGGCTACAATTTTACCATTTTAATTTTTCCTGGAATAAATTTAACTTGACAACATTTACAAATAGCTAAATGCCGTGGGTTGGTAACAATTTAATAAAGATCATTTAATGAAAGTGAGTTTAAATGACTGACCTGCAGGTTTGGCTTCACAATAAAAAATGAACAATGTCACTAATCATCTTTAACGTGCTGAATATTAGGTTAAATATGTATTTCTGGGAAGATAGATTGCACCTCGGATATTGAGCATGTCCTCTGCTCCAGTAGATGGTCATCCAGATTGATGAAAAGGTGGCAAAAGGGATAGTATAACAAAGAGACAAAATCGAGACGTCATCTATTTAAAAAGAAGATAGCAGGAGAGGAAAGGTTGAGGAATGAATAGATCTACAGATGAAGAAAAAAGGGAAAGATGGTGTGAGGGAGTGGAGAAAGAAAGGCCCTGATGGAGGTGTGGAAAAAGGAAAGAAAGGTAGAGGGTGCCCCTACTGAGATCTCATTTCCAGCTGGCTGATAATGCTGCACTTCTTCTACCCTTAATCTTTACCAAGAGGAAATGAGAAAGACACACACACTTACATACATACCTAACCACCCTCTTGGGTGTCTCTGCATACACTCGTAAATGTATACAAAACACATTTCAATGGACGTACAGATGGATGTGCATGTAAGACTTGTTTGAACGTGTTCATGTCCGCTAGGAGGTGTGTGTAAAAATAAACAGTGAGCTGAACATTCACAAAGACTAAAATGAATAAATACACGAAAGCGTGCATGTGCTACTGTGAATTTTCCACCCTCGCTCATTTTTCTCTCAAACACAAACACAGCCACATTCCCAAGTGGGAGCCTGTAAACTTCTCTGTGTCACAAGGTGAGCAGAGCATAATGATTCACAGATCATTCCAATATCTGTCTTTCTTGTTTGTAGTCAGAAGAAAGACAGCTGCAGATGGACTGGCAAAAAGTAGGGAGGATCGAGTGAGAGAACGCACAACAGGTGTGGAAAAGAGGCTGAACTTACTTTTCTTCCTTTGCATTCCCTCTGTTAAATATCTGCCTTTCATCAGTCCACTTAATGAAGTACCTGTCACTTTGATTTATGCCCAGATATAGCAAATTTAGATATTATAAGTGAGAGATTGTAATATAATTAAGCACTGCTTTAAATATGTTCATACTCCTAAACTAAGTAAATATCTAACATAAATTACATGTAGTCTTTCATACTACATGTAATCTTTCATTTATGAAACCTGTTATCTGAATTTCTACCATTTAGACTGGTATAAATTCATGAACTAAAGATTGTTTTTAGGCTTTTTTTGGCTGTGTTGGAAAGCAGCTTAACTGTTTTGGAGCTTTATCAGTTTTGGAAATGGTGATTCATAATCTTTTGGAAATCTTGTTTACATGGCAAGTGGGTAATATGATTTCCTCCAAAAAGGAGGGATCACATCCCTAAGTGTGATGCATCTGCAGGCTGTAATGTCAATGCACAATAAGGATGTTTGATAGTGATCTGCATCCTCTGATCATGCCGAGGCCAAACAGAGAGGCATCACAGCTCCATCTACTGTCTGGACTTTTTTGTCTTGTCTGCTGCCTGGCAAGGTTTGAGACAAACCCATTGGCTGGGTTGGATCCGGGTACTGTTTTCTTCAGAATCATTATACAGTACTATATACATGTGTGCTGATCGACAGTAAATATTTGAAGTTTATTCTTTGCTTCTCTTGTCATTTTGGAAAAAAATAGTATATTAACTGTGATTTATTCATTCATCTGTTTTCTCGCCTGCTTTCCCTCAATTATAACAGATAATACCCTAATGACTATTTGATTGCAGCAGCATTCCTGTATCCGCCATAAGTAAGAGAACAAACTCGTGATAGCATGTGTTCAGACTGTACGTTACCTCTTAAACACTTGAGCCACAGCAGTGTAAGGTTGCATTCGTGTTTTCTTTCACCGACCTGTGAATAAGCACAGGACATTATAGCTTGACATCGTATCCTGCAGCTGTTCAGCATCATTGCCAACATAATGGTCAGCTGTCATTTAATTTTGATTTATAAGGAGTTCGGACTTACTTTTCTATTCTCTTGGGGTTTGTTAAATGCACTTTTGGGGAAGCTATGTCTTTCTTATAGGAAGTGACTGTCAAAAGGGTAATTTTAGGTACATTTAATGGGTTTAAATAAAAAAAAGGTCCTTTGAGGTAAATCCCTACTAAGAAAAGTTGGACAGTGTTATAGTATTACAGTAAAGCACAGTACACTATAGGGTTTGGCCAGCATATATGGTTGTTGTGTGTTGATGCTGTAGCTAAGATACTGTGATTTTCAAAGCTGGGGTACTGTTTACGATCAAGATAATGGGGCTGCCATGTGGTCGGGCTCTGTTTGTGTTGCTCATTGCAGATTGTTGAGGTTTTGGTGCAGTTTAACAGAATGTCTGGATTTGAAACCCACATAGGAGTTAGCCACTGTGACCTAAGGTTCAATTTCCAACTGCAAATTGTATTTAAATCCTGAAATGATCACAGGCACATGAGTCATAAAAAAATATCTGAAACAATACAAGATATGACGATATGATATACAAAAAAACAGTAAAACCTAACAGTCTAACCATGTTTCTCCAAGAAAAGGCCACCCATTCTGAGTTAAGAGTTCTATACACTGGGAAGTTTCTGCATTACATAGCTAAAACATTTGGATTTTAAAAGCACTGAATGACTGATGGCAAATTGTTATGAACTGGCTCTGCCAGCAGTGATGGCTTAAAGTCAAACTTTGTCAAAGTTATTTAAGGGCAAAACATTCTTTATTTAGTATTAGAGTAAAGCAAGTGTACAACAACAAAGTCAAAACTGCAACTGATCATTTGGGCTTTTGCATGAGAAACAATTCAAATATAATATTGCACTGGATAATAACACTCAAATGAAATTATTCTGATAATCTTGAAGGTAAAGATCCCTTGGACTCACTGCCTCGCTGTTACCTTTCCCCTTCCTTTCCAACCCCCCCACCCCTCCCTCCCTATGTGTCCTTGATGTTGTGATTGACTGTATCTGTGCTTCAGTGTAAGAGGTGTTTTTTTAAATCACTGCTACGTCCCCTGCAGGGGGCGTGGCATTGGGCCTTTTTTTTCCTCCTCCCCCCGCAACTGCTTTCCCAGCGTATTCTTTTTGGTTCTGAAGATGTCTTGGCGCCGAAAATGGCTGCCTCGGTGCTTTCACCAAAGCAAATTCCTTGTATGTGTAAACCTACTTGGCAATAAAACCCAATTCTTATTCTTATTCTCTTAAACCCTAATACTGCACAGAAAATTTGGTTCCTTACAGAAACTTTAAAAAGATTGATGAATGTATCAAATGGAATCAAATTCTCTCCCGTTTTCATTCATTTTGCTTTGGAGTGGTTGTAATGTGGTTGTCGACCATTTTGCTGAGGTATAGATGTAATGTTGAGAGATTATCCCCGCCTTGTAAAGACTGGTGTAGGTTTATCCTTAAACATTAACAGTCTGGGGCAATTACCCCTCAATAGCTACCTTCTGCCAAGGGTGTGAGTGTGTAAGAATGTGTTTGTGTGTGTGTGTGAATGACGGATAAAATAATAAAAACCATGGTGTTTCTGGTTTTGTTCCTGCACATATGTGTGAAGTGTTGAAAAAGACCAAGATCATGTATGTGTGTGTAAAAGAGAGCATAATCCCTTTGAGCACCATGTGATAACAATATGTGCTGATTGTGCTCTCCTGGGCCCTGACCTCTCAGTGCCTCCACCCTGGGTTATTTCTCTAACCCACCCGTCACACTTCAAACTCACCTCCCATCTCTTGACTCTGCCATTGGCCTTTCTCAAATAGTTTTTCATTCTTTTTATTCCTCCTCCCTCTTTTGTTTTAGAATTTGCCCATATCTATATCTTGATCTACTATTTTGTTTGGGATTTCTTTTGGATTTTCATCTATTTACCCCTCACCCCTTTACTGTGCTTCAATCTCTTTCAGACGCTACTTTTATTTCTAATCATTCTCTTTCTTCTTAGTCCTTCTTGCCCTCCATCCGTTTGACTGTCCTCTACCTTCATCCCCGCATTCTTCTCCTTCCTCATCTTCCTCTCCTCTTTCGTTTCCAACCCCCCACCCGACCCAACCCAGCCCACACCATACCCTCTCCATTAGCAGATTAGATTTAGTCCCATAATGCCGCTGGGCACCATGATTTTACCGTCTCTCATTACTACTAAATCATCTTTTGCTCCTCTCTCCCTCTCTTTCTCTGTCTCTCCTCCCCCCTCTCTCATCTCCCAGTATGCTAACACACACTTCTGCACAGATGCAAATGCTTCTGCATACACACACACAGACACACACACGCGCACACACACCATATGCCATAAGCCAAGGTCTGCCCTGTGCACCATATCACCCCTGAATTATCACCCCCCAGCACGGCTGGTGATTTGTGATCCAGTGTGTTTGGGTGAGAGAGGAAAATTTGGTTCGATTTGTGTCTATCTATATCTATCCTTTACTATTACTGACATATCCCCCGTAGGATATGAATAATTGTCATAATCAAAATGTTTGATATGGACTACACTTGCTTGCGTGCCGCATCCCTGAATGAGTAATCAATCGAATGCAACTTTTGAGGGACATGTAATTTCTTTGTATTGTATAATTGTATACACATCTGGAAATGATGTGTAGACAGACAGGGAGAATAAAGAAAAAACAAGAACACTTGAACATATTTACATACGCACGTGAGAGAACAAAATAACCAATCTAAGTTTAAATCGTGTCTCTGTAGTGTCAGCATGTTATCATTTATTATGGCAGCGGGTGAGTTAGTGGCAGTTTCACCCTATGTGACAAAACTGCTGATCACCAAATTCAGCTTAATCATGTCTTGACAGCTTTAAGCACATTTACGGCATTCATCTATATGGTGAGCTGAATGCTGAAAGAATGCCAAGGAAAGGAGAAAAAAGCACTTTGTTCTGATTTCACACAGAAATGTATTTCTAACACATTAGAGATGTACAGTTGCATAATGTTCTCATTTGAACTATCTATATTCATGTTCTGATGATTTATTTGATATCTTTATAGAAACCAATATCCTGCAAATAAACATCTGATAAGATTTATGTCACAATCTGTGATTTTATAATAGTTTCTTTTATCTATCTGGGCTTATGTTCCTTTTGATGATCAGCCATCAGTTGCCTGTTTCTCTCATCATGTCACATTTTGCATTTGGACTTTATATGTTTTTACCCCCTTTCAGTGCAGCTCTTTAGTCAGTTCATTTGAGTTACCTTCTTTCATATTTTCCTGCCTCTCTGGATGTGGATCCACCTCCACAAATCCTGTTTTTTATTTCCAAAGGTTATACATCCTCAGTTGACACGGTCCTAGCTCGACATATTGCAATGGAACACTTGTCAAGAGATAATAACCCAATTCACATTTTCTAGTCTTTTTTATCTGAAAATTGAGCAGTCAAATTGACATAAAATCAATTTCCTCCACCTGTTTTCTTCTTCTTCTAAGAGTTTTTTTTTTTCTTCAAAGCACTGAGCAGGGCTGCTCGAGTGGAACAATGGTAGAGAATCGGGATTCACTCAGTGTAATCTCCAGCTTTAATGGGCCCCGCTGCTTTCCAGACACACCCTTGCAAGACACGTATACACACAAAGTGTACAAAGAAAATTATGCAACTACACGCAATAGATGCCATAACATTTATTCATCCGATGCACAAACACTCAAGTTTACAAGTAGACCCTGACTCTCTTAATAAGGAAATGGATCAAGTGGATGTTATACACACGAACATTTGCAGACTCTACACAAACACACACACACATACACACACAGATCTCTCTCCTCCAGTTAGCCCTGACATTAGCCACTTGCTGTTTCTAACTGGATCATGGGGCTTACTAAAGAGATTAGGGCCTGGAAACAGCATAGCAACCACACACACTCTTAGGGACTCACAGACATACATAAAAGTGCTTCTCTGCTTTCATTCTTTTATCCATCTTTGCATCCTTTCTATCTCGGTATCCGTCTTTTCTTCCCCACACACTCAAATGCAGACATACTCTCTTCACCAGACAGGCCCTCAGGCAAAGAAGACAGCAGCCAGTAGCCATTGTGTGCCAGAAGAATTAGCGTACCTCTTCATGTGAAGGGAAGATGACAGTCTGCTCTGTTCACCATCACAATCAATTTATTTCACCAACTACTCTCGGTTGCAAGCATTGTCCAAAGTTCTTTCTATGCATATGTCTTAATGCTGAGTAACACCAAAGATTGTACAGTCATTTAAAGCAGCAATATGCAATATCGTCAAAAAAAAGAAAGAAAAAACAAACAAATGACAAATATAACAATAGAATGAATCAAATCAAAAGAATCTGATATGACAGCATTTCAATGTAGCATGTTTCTGAAATCTTCACTGATGTTAGCATACCACAAATTTAATGTCTGTATCTGTTCGTAAAGTTTTTCATTTACTGTAATACAAGAGGACGATGTTCACAGGTGTGATCCAATTTCTGGTAAATCATGTTGAAGGTAAGGCAGTCAGCAACTAAGAAAATAAAACAAATGAATATTCTGGGAATGTAGCTATTGGAAAGCAGACGGGCAAGGAGAAAAGACAGGCAGGGTTATAAACTGGGAGATGATGGGGTGCTGGGTAGCTTATCTGGTTCAAGAGGTGTTCCATGTACAAAGGCGGAAAGTTCCCATCACCACAGGTCCAGATTCAACCCCCAGCCTGTGGCCCTGTGCCTTGTGCCATTGTTCTCACTCTGGTTCCTACCCAGTCCGCTCTCCTCTTTTAAAATAAAGGTTTCCGAAGCCCACATAATCTTTAAAAATAAATGGTAAAATGATAACATTTTGGTAGGGCAGCTTGGCGTCACATGTCTGGAACTGCAACCCACAAATTTCAAACTGTAAAGCTGATCATAATAAATAGTTTTCTCTCACAAAACATGCATTTTTCACTAGTAAATCTAGCTGTACACATCTATTCCCACTATAACTGTGTACCCTGAACATTTGTGGGTGGAAACAGGTGGAGAAAAGTGAAAAAAAGATAAATTAAATTTAGTAAAGCAACAGATGTAAACTTAAGACATTTAGCTTGACAGTGTGTGGTTTTAGGCCATCCATCAAATGTCAATGTGCCCCTCAATTTAGCTCCTTTTCCAAAGTCTACAATGTAAGTTGTCAACATCAGTACATCATTATAGTCAGTTATCATCAGTTCACAACTCCAGAAGAAACAAGATCTGAATGTAGCAATTCTAGATTTAAACAAAAATGGCTATTGGCTCTTTGTAACAATAATCCCTGAAAATATCTATCTTAGCATTTATTTAAGGTTATCATTTTCATTTTGAAAAATGTTTGTCACGTAAGAGATTTCATTATAACTTTTATGTGTAAACAGAGCTTTATGCAAACGGAAGCCTTAACCAGATACCACATTATGACACTGTAAACACAGAGGAGCAAGAACTGTCTCATGTGTCTGTATCATATTCCCTTCTCTCAATCATTAAAGATTATTTGGCCTTACAGTCAAGAACAGAAGCAACAGCATGCTGTGATACAATTTTACTACTTTCTATAACCCAACGCCTCTTTGTTGTGTCCGATGATTCTCCACACAAAACAAAACACCACACAAACACATATATTCACTCATCCTCTTTAACCTCGGCACCGCTGAGACACCTGCACTGTTTGGTTCGGTTTCTGTGGTAAAAGTTAATTGGCCCTCTGGCAAAATGGCCTGCAGTAACCTTGACAACCCTGACCTGCTGAGAGACAGACCAGAGCTCAAAGAAATCCTTACAAACACACATACAGGACAAGCGGATATACGTGCAATGAGCAAGGCTGTACTGAACATTCAGTTCTCTATGTGAAAACACAGAACACAGAAAGAACACGCTCAATGGGATATGTAATCATTTCCATGGATGTGTGCGGATTCAGAGAAGCCTTCTCATTCTGCACCACACACACACTTCAAGCAGTGCACTTCTTCTGTCCAATCTGCTAATTTGCTGTGTATTATTTATGGGCGCTCCCAAGATGCTTATAAAGGTAAAATGCCACAGTCAGCTTCTTTATTCACACCTCTCCTTCTACCCGTACTTCTCTACCTCCATTACCTTTCCATCCCGCTTTTCTTTACCAAGCCATTTTTTTCATAATTCCTGCTCTTGTCACCCATAGTCTCACTATCTTCCTTACCCCCTACTCCACTTCCTTGACTGTGAATTGTTGCCTTCGTCCTTAACTTCTTGCACCTGTCACCCATTTTCACTCCATCCCTGTCAGCTTTATACCCCATCCTCATTACTTCACCTTGCCTCCTGTCGACCCTCATCTTTCCTTTTTTCCTCTCTTTGAGATGTCTGTCTCTTTTTACTCTACCTAACAGCCCATTTTCTTCAAGGAATGTCCATCGCTCCCACCATGTAGTACATTCAGCTACACAGAAAAAAAGACCAGCAGGGGGTTGTTAGGTTCATTCTAATTCGAATACATAAGCAGCACTTAACTTCTGTTTCACCACTGGCCATTTACATTGTTTTATCATTTACTTTAAATGCTTGCCAAACCATTTGCTTTGAAGTCTATATTTTACTGACTGACTACTGCATTTGCATGATTTGCAAAAACTTTTGAAAAGCGTAATTTTCTGAAACCTTTAGTGTTAATCACTAGTGGTGATGCAGAAAATGGAGAGGAGGCTTGCTTCAGAAGAGAGATTATATTTTTTGTTCAATAATATTTTTCAGTATCTTTCTCCAAACGAAATATTCAATTGCAAATATAAATGTATGTCTATACATTACACCTATTCAATTTCTTTTTTCTGCAAACAGCTAATCAGCCAATCACATAGCCCTCAACTTAATGCATTTAGGCACATTGATGTGGTCAAGACAACTGGCTGAAATGGATGAATGAAAATGCCTTGTTGATGTGAGAGGTCAGAAGAGAACTGGCAGATTTGTATGTTAAGATAGGAATGTAACATTTACTCAGATAACCACTCATGACATCCAAGGAATGCACAACACTATCTCTGAATGCACATGTGTGAAGAAGAAGACAGGCTACAACAGGAGAAAACCACACCGGATTCCACTTCTGCCAGCTAGCAACAGGAAACTACAATGTACACAGGATCACCAAAATTGGACAGTAGAAGATTGGCAAAATGTTGCATGGTCTGACGAGTCTCGATTTCAGCTGCGACATTCAGACGATGGGGTCAGAATGTGACCACAGTGAACATTCTTCTGATGGCTAGTTCCAGCAGGTTAATACACCGTGTTGCAAAACTCAAACATGTTTCATAAACATGGCAACGAGTTCACTGTACTCCAATGGCTTCCACAATCACCAGATCTCAATCCAATAGACACAGAGAGAATAGGAAAGATGTAGATACACCAATGATATATATTGGTGTGGAAAATAACAGGTTGAAATGGCTCTTTTTTAATACGTTAAATATCTTGTCTTCAATTTAACTATCAACCCATCACCTCAAGTATTTATAGTCTATGCTCTGCTTCTGTCTTTTCTCTCCCGCCTTTTAATCCACCATCTTTTCGCCCTTTATCTCTTGTACCTCCATGTCCTTTCTAATGTTATTTCTTGATCCTCCACTGCTTTAAGTTTTATTACATCCATAAATGCCTGCAATATCACTCCGCTAAAGCACTTGAAGAAAAGGAAGCAAGCAAGAATAAAGAAAGGAGGAAACCGTAGCTTGGTCCCAAGGATGACAATTCAAATAAGAAAAAGCATTAAAACAAAATGGCATCGGGGACATTTAAGTGAATTGGACAATAACAAATGACCATGTGTGCACCCTCCTGCTTTAACCTCTACAAGTTTTTTTTGTCTTTTTTTTTTGCCAATAGTAACTCATCTAAATTTGCTGGATGTCTTTTGGGCGTGGGGCCAGAAAAGCTTTTATATCCATAAAGGCCCATGGATCACCGAGAATTGCATTAAGCTGTCCAATTTAATTACAGTATCGACAAAACATAATAGATACTTACAGCCTTACGAAGAGCGATGGATAGAAGAGGCACAAGAAGAGAAGAGATAGCCAGAGAAACAAAAAGTGCACACAATGTCTATTTATAATGCTGATACAGTATCAAAGGAGGTGTTTGAGGAATGTGCCCATGGATGTGTGTGTGTATTACATTATTTGCAAGGACCCATGAGAGCTTTTGAGAACGCTTAGTTTGAGTTTGATGCTACAGCTCCCCAATGGATTTTTCCTACACACAGACATACATTCAAATACACTCACAAAAACCCACACTTTGAATAATCTAATGCTATGTCATACATTCATCCATTCACACACATATACTCACTGTTACAACTCTCCTCCTACATACACACACAAATACTTAAGTCCATGTGATAGAGCGAGTTAGAAAAGTGGCTGTCCTGTCCCTTTGCAGCCAGCCAGGGCTGTCAAGCTCCCATCTGCCATGATCAATAGAGAGGGGTAATATTTTCATTCATACAGCCACCACTTAATTAAATCACCGGGAGTGGATTGAGGAGGGGGCTCTGAAGTAAGGGCACAAAGTCAAAGGACTGATGAAAAATTACAAGGTCTGAAAAAAGAAGGGCAAAAAAGAGAAAGAGAAAAATGGAATTAAGGCCATTCTGCGTGTCCTCCATTATTGCCATGTTTGAACACAGAGGGTAGATTTTAAGGTGATATTGTTGTGATAGAAATAGTTATTATCTAGCTATTATCTCTGCAGCATTTTATTCAGTTTCCCAAAAAATTACACTTATTCCATTATGTAAATGGGAAACTTTTAGGGAAGGCATGCTAGTAGTCCTGTATTTTTTAGAAATACCTGTAATTTGTCTTTCAGATAGCAAAACTAGACTATCAATGCTTCTCTACAACTAGATCTATCTGGCAAATTTAATGTTACAGTGAACAGCTTGTTAGCTTAATGATATATGTTTAAATTATATATGATTAAATGAGCAAAGGACATGGACTCTGTGACCGTGAATAGGAGGAAATGAATTAGAACTTTAATGCTTGATACAAATAGCAAAGCAATGGACTTGTGTTGTTTGCCATTTGGTTATGGTAAAAAAAAAGATAACATAGCATAATTAAAAAATGTCTCTTTAGGCATGAAGTGTTTTCTATCTTATGAATTTTGCACATCCGTCCAGGATGTACGCTGCCCCTCACCCATTGGCAACTTGGATAACTAACTAAACTAGCTAACTAACTAACTAAAGCCAAGACAGACGTTATCATGTGAGGCTTTCAGTTCAAAATGCATGAAGCTATTTATATGTAGCATTACCAATAGGTAGATTTGACAGACTGTTTTTCCCAAAACAAAGAACGTTACAAATTAGTTTCTTTTTTCATCTTGTCCAATTTGCAAAATGACGACTTCTCAGAGGTCATCTCTACCACCTGTTATAGGATTGTAATTTTTCTGTAAAATGAAAGTATGAATGTCTGTCAACATTATTTCATAGAACCTCAGTGTACCTATGAATCAATACTTTCAAATTATCAATTTGTCATTTTACACAAAGTGAGAAAAATGATCTCACGGTCACAGAAGCACTTAGAATCCCAATCTGAAAACGAAAACAGCTTCAGAAATTCACTTAAACTTCTATTTCGGGAATTCAAATCTTACCATGTATTTATTATGACCTAAAGGCAGTACTTGGCACCAAGTTAAAATTATATTAATGACACTTTAATATTTACAGAGGTTATGAATACCACAAGGTATTGAATCACAGATACAGTGTAGGCAGTAGGAACACTGACTGCATGACTTTGCTTGTAACCTACAGTGGAGTGCCTTAAAAAACAAGGGGAATGTGAGCTAGCCAGCAGTCGATATTTATTACTCTCTTTATGGAACAATATTAAATGCAGTTACAGCTCCCAAGGGAGATAAAAAAGAGACAGACACAGAGAGGGAAAGTGATATAGCAGGATCGGTTGGAAAAAAGTGAGAGAAGAGAGGCAGGAGAGGACACGAGTGTTGTACCAATAAAGGTCTCATGTTAAAAAAAAGAAACCGTGCAGCCGCTGTCTCCCAACTCCCCTTTTTTCTCTCATCCCCTTCCCTCCTCTTTCTTATCTGCACCCCTGGAGCTCAGCCGAGGGTCCCTCCTCACATTTATGCATATTTGTGTGTGTATGTCTATCCAGCCCATGCAGCCCGTTCACTCTTACTAACCTGCAGCTTTGCTGACTGAGAGGCTCACAAATGTTACCTGACACACAGCTCTGATCCCCTCCTTGTCATTTTTTTTTCAAACCAAGTCCTCCTGTGATGATGTCTGACACAAAGCCGTGTGTCATCAAACAGGTGTTCCTTTGCTATTCTGTTTTCAGGTTAATGATTCAGACGTGAGTGGCCTTTCTCATATCTGAATTAGCTTGGGGGTAGATCTGTCTATTATCTGGAGTTGCACTGAAAAATTAAGGATGGAATACCCTGAGAGAATAGGTTTATTGGGTCTATATGTATGAAAAGAAAAGGTAATAAAAGACAGATTTAGATGTGTTGTTGCACTTACGCCTTTTATAGATGTGTGTTTCTGTGGGTTTTCAGTCTGTGGGTCTGATGTGTAAAGGGTTAACACCAGTATTGAAGAGGGCGTAGTGTAGCCTGTGACGTGTGTGTCCTTGTGAGTGTATTTCAAGGGTTAACAGTAATATCTGAAGCAACAAAGGGTGACCTGGTAGGTGTTATTATTCTTCTCACATGAATAATGGAAGCTTTTATTGAGGAGGCGATAGCTGGGAGCACACACACAAACACACACTCGCTTTTAAACACAACCACCACTAACCCAACCCAGTGAGGACCTTTCTGTCATCTGCAATCCCTAAAGACTGCTAGAGGCCACAGTGTCACTATCCCTTAGAAAAGGGGCCATGGCTGAGAGTTGTTAAGCAACAGGGTTGGGGGTGTGTATCGAGAAAATGCCTGGAAAACAGTTAGTCATTTTTACATTAATTTTACAATACTTAAGAAGCTTTGACAAACATGGAATGGATAATGAAGGATTTTTTCTTCTTCTTTTGTCTGTGATTTGTTGGTCATCCGCCTATTCTTTGGCAGTACTTTATCATTTCCACCCTGTCCCTTCAGGATTTAGCTCAAAACTTAGGCTACAGAGACTTTTGTGAGCTTTGTCTTGTCTCCATTCCATTCTTTTCTCTATTCGTCAAATCATCTGAAGTTGTTTTCATAATCAGTATCACTGTAATTTGCTAAATTTTTCATCCTAATAGAACTGATGTATAATTCAAACAGTCATTCGTCTCTTTAATAGAATTCTTCACAGATTAATTGCTCAGTCCCTCAAATGCTGTAGCAATAAAAGGGACCCCCTCGAAAAAAAGCCTAAACCCAATCATTGAAGTGTGCAAGTAGACTTGTGTAAAACCCATCTCACATTACAAATGATCCTGTGTGATGCTGTGTTCTTTTGTGGTTAGTCTATCAGTGAGTGTCCTTTTCAAGGATCACAAGCCAATCTCCTGTTGGTGATAGCCTTCACTCTTCTCAAAGGTCAGCAGGTATGACTCACTCAGAGATGAAGGCGGACAATTGTTTACATGAAGATATAACGTAGCGCTGGATATTGATTGTGTTCTGACATGAATAATATATTGTAACACCATAAAGAGTCATTTTTAACATCTGCCAAGACAACGAGCCATTCAAAGTAAACGGCGTCGAAGATACAGTATCTTGAATGTTGAAAGCCCTAAAGACACATTTTCATCAGGTTTTGTAGTTTTGTTAGTGCAAAAGCTTACCCAACTTTGAATGCAAGGTTTACAGACATCAGCCCACAAATCATGATGTGAAAAATGAAGCAATACAACCTCACAGATGTACATCATACCAGAAACACATGCCATATTATACCATGGAAGTATTGATTAAACTATTTTTTTAAAACACAGTGCATCACTAACTTGTAGAACCAAACTCATGACCTTGAAGTAGTCACAGTTCTGCAAATAGATACAGAGGTTTTTATTCATTTCAGCCCCTTAAGGGTACCAGACCATAGTAAAGTCAGACTTTGATTCTATTCCGCATTGCTATCAATGTGACTTTCCATATTGCTCAGTGCCTCATTTCAATGCCTCACAAACACTACAACATACAGTAAAACATGTATTACTCATTTCTTCATACAATCCATTAGTTTGCATGGAAATCCCAAACCTACTGTATTAGTGATGTTTTAATTTCTTTTGGGAATGAGCAGGTAATTGTGTGAAGGATTTAGGCCATATTTTTGGATCTGCCTCCTGCATGCTCTGTCGTCCCCCCAAAAAGGAGAAACAACAGGGCTGATTTCATCTGAGCACAAAGACAAACTAGTAGCAGCTTGTTTCTGAGTCGCATATTTCATTCTGCTGAATTTATCAAAGGTTATATTTCTATATTTTTCTTCTAATGAAACATTTAGCATGCAGGTTTACACCTCCAAACATATTACCATAGTGGTGACAGCAATGGATGCAGCTGGGTAATAGAAATGTTCCTAAAACCCTCCAATCAATTGCATAAATGGCCAACAAAAAAACGCCCGTATGATTAAAACTCTATTCAAAGCTTTGTAACATATGAATTTTATTATGGATGCCTAAATTGTGGACTCCTGGAGCTCATGTCAGTCACTCAGCTAGAGTCATAAAGGCTGACAGAGAGACACAGAGTCTCATAATGGCTTTTATTTGACTTGGATGGTTCTCCTTCTGTTAGAAGAAATAACAAATAAATATCATGGTTGGTAAACAAAACAATAAAAAATTTATTAGCTGCAGAACTTCTTTGAAATATGACTTTTTAATGTGTTTCTTATTCATCAAACTCTCATTCTCCTGCTTTCTTTTTCATATCACTCCCCACTTTGTTTGACAGCAGTCCACAAAGGATGAAAAAGCACAAAAAAAGAAGATAATAAATTCCTGGATAAAACCAGTTAGGTAGATAGTTGGGGAGAAGGATAGAGGCTAAAGAAAGAAGGGAGAATGACTTAGAAAGTAAATTAATTACTTTCTGTTTGCTCTGCCAAAGTTAGAATGTCACCGACTCAGACAGGGAAAAGACTGAAAGCCTATTTTCTACAACCATCAAATCCATGATAAAATTCCTTTTCTGTGCGTCTTTTTCATTTCAGGGGACTGAACAAAACTGCACATATTTCCACACATTTCCTTTGCTCTAAAGAGTGTGCATTACCAGACATCTAGTTTCCCCTTCAAGGCCTGAAGAGACTAAACAGGGAATGCATAACATAGTGGGTTTGATTCAATAAATTTAGTGTTTTCCTCACATTTGAAATTGAAACTCAGAAAGCGAGGTTTGGAATAATGCAAAACCAATTTTGCCCCCATTTACACAAACAGATGTGTTTTTCTTTAAAAATAGACAGCCTAAATGTATACTACACTGCATATGTTTGAGAGCGTGATCATTTGACATATGCTTATTTTATGTATTTGTGACCATCAGACTGTGATTACAAATCAGTTAAAACTGTGTTAGAAGTTTCATACATATCTGGCAATTGCATAATTTCTTGCTGATCACGGTGTTGTATGTGTGTATATAACCAAGTATGTATGCAACAAGGTCAAACAGGTCCTATGAGTAACTCTGCTGTGATTATCTAAGTGCATAGTAACTATGTAGCATGCATGCTCATGTGTCACTGCTTTGCTTTTGATTGACTTTGCACACAGAGTGTTTGGCTTCGGCCTGACTGGCAGAAATACAGGGCGATTAGCTTGTCTGAATTTTTTCATACCTTTCTTTCTCTTTCTAATTACGTTATGCTCTCTGAGCCCTGTTTTCCTGCCAGGCGTCCTCTCCAAACAACGACAATAATAGAATTAAGGCTAAACTGTTGTGACATGTCAAAGATCATTTCGCTCATATAAGTTTGCAATACAGGAAAAGGAACAGAGCCGCTGAGGGTGAGCACCGCCATATTTTCTGTGTGAGGAAGAGTCAACATACATGCAGAATAGTATCAAACCATGTTTGCGTTCTTCAGTTTCTTAGAAACCAAAAGCAGTGATACGCAAGGGCAAAAGTGAAAGAAAAGAAACTATTAAAAACATGTGAGACACACATATGTAGCACACATACTTTCTGATCTCTGATGCTTTCCTCATTCTTCCCCTGCCATTGCCTCTCCATTAATCACGCACACACATACTTCAAGGCAGCAGATGGCCTCATGCCAGCAATATTTCTGATAGTTCCTTTTGTCTTTGAAGCTCTTTGGACCAAATAGTTCCACTGATCATAAATGTCACATCACCCTTTCTCTTTCCCCCTCCCTCTCTTCATCTATTTCTCCTTCTGTGCCTTTGTTCTGTAATTGGCTGTATGTGTTTCTAGGGATGTGTGTGTATTCATGAGGGTGTGCCTGTGTTTGGCATTGATCAAATGTTGGCGGTTTTGATTATCTGATGACTTCTCATTTATATAAGTGCTTTGCATACCTCAACTAATGTTTGCTGCCACTGTCTTTCTCAATCTAACTGTCTGTCTGCCTCTCTGTACAGAGACCTCAGTGAAAACCAGATTCAGGCGGTTCCAAGGAAAGCTTTCAGAGGAATTACCAATGTCAAGAATTTGTGAGTACAATCACTCTGTTTTCTTTCTCATCTCTCTCTCTCTCTCTCTCTCTATCATGTGACCCGTTTGGTTTTTAATCTCTTACATACCTGAATTACTTTACTTTTTCTGTTTCTCTACTATTCAGCCCATTTCCTTTAAATCATTTCTCAGCAAAACTAGAGACAAACTTTCCATTTGCATGTGTATAACTTAACAACAAAATAAATAAATTATTCTGGTTTTAATTTGAAGAAATATTCAGTTGGTAAATTTTGAGATATTTCTATCTTTTTCTTTCGTACCATTTCTGATTTCAGAAAAGTGGAGTCTAAACTCCCAAATAACATTACATTTGCATCCAGCAGTCCCCCTCTAATAGTTTAGTAAGTAGTTAATTTAATTTCAGCTGACAGTTTCTATGATTTTGGTGTTATTTATTTGTTGTTGGACCATCGATGTTGACTGTCAAGCGAAAGCTGATAACCAAAAAGAAAGACTGGTACTTAATGTCCAGATTTGTGCTGTTAAATTGATACTCTCCCTCGCCATCTTGGAACTATTTAACAAACTTATCAAACTTTTGTTGGCCCTGCGATGGACTGGCGGACTGTCCAGGGTATACCCTGCCTCTCGCCCGTTGACCACTGGGATAGGCTCCAGTTCCCCCCGTGACCCCATCAGGGAATAAGCGGCATTGATAATGGATGGATGGATGGATCAAACTTTTGTCTTACTAGTGTTTAATTTGGGGCGGCACGGTGGTGTGGTGGTTAGCACTGTCGCCTCCCAGCAAGAGGGTTCTGGGTTCGAATCCCGGGGGAACCAGGGCCCTTCTGGGTGGAGTTTGCATGTTCTCCCTGTGTCTGCGTGGGTTCTCTCCGGGTTCTCCGGCTTCCTCCCACAGTCCAAAAACCTGCATGTTAGGCTGATTGGAGATTGGGGAAATTGCCCTTAGGAGTGAATGTGAGTGTGAGTGGTTGTTTGTCCTTGTGTGTGGCCCTGCGATGGACTGGCGGACTGTCCAGGGTGTACCCTGCCTCTCGCCCGTTGACCACTGGGATAGGCTCCAGTTCCCCCCGCGACCCCAACAGGGAATAAGCGGTATTGATAATGGATGGATGGATGGATAGTGTTTAATTTATTTAACAATTTTTCCTTTTCTGTTTGTCATTAGCAGCAGAATGGAGCCATAGTTTTTGGTAGTTACATCACTGAAATATAAAATGATATGACGGTAGTCTTAAGTAGGTCAATAAAAAAGAGCTGCAGAACCTTCCGAAATTTAGAGCTGCTCGTTTGAATACACCAAACCTTTTTCTTTATACATGAGACAGGCCGGAGGCATAACTTCTGTCTGTAGCACAAGGTTGGTACCAAACACATTTATTGATAATTAAATTGAACACACCCATAACTTTGAAAAGCCTAATAACCTGAGACATAATGACAAAAATCTCCTTTGTCGATATAAAACCTCATAACCTCATGTTTATTTTGGTTTACATGTTATGTCTGACCATATACACTGAAAAATTAGAGCATTTTGGTAATTTACTTGGAAAAATTGTCTTTATTCTGGAAAAGTTGCATTTTGGACATTCCATTGTTTCAATACAATATTTTTGAGATGCCCACATAAAAAAATAAACATGTTTAATCACAGTAATAGGACTCATAGATAAATATATAAAGTTCTGAAGCAGTTTTTTGGTCTGTCCATAATTTGAATTAGTTGTTAAAAGCTTTACTTCTTGAATCCTTTTGAAAACTATTTATCCTCTATTTACATCACATTTTTTCCTCCCCACCTACTAAACTCCTCTATTTCATCACTCCCCTCAACTTTTACCCTTCCTCCATATTCTCATTTTTACCATTTCCCATTTTTTCCAAGTCCTGTCCCCATTCCCCCTCATCCTGTATGCTGAGGTTTGGTCTTCACATGAAATGCTCGATACCACCCCTGTCATTTATTCATGATGTCCTAATCACCAATACTGTTATCGATGTGCTGCCTAATCAATCTTTCTCTTCAATAATAGCTGATCAATCCTACCTCTAAACTAGCAGACAACCTCTTGGGGCAGTATCCTCAATATAGCGCTCAATGAAGAAACACAGAACAGAATAGAATAGAAAAGGATGAAATTAGACAGACGTACGTGCATGCTCAGTTGCCCGGTCAATTAAGATCTGAACGTTAACAACAATGTTAGGCAACAAAAAAATAAATACGCTTAAAATTATAACTTCAATAAAATTAATTGTATATCTTTGATTTTTTTTTTTTTACATAAAAGTCAAAGTGGGTCAAATTTGATTGCCAGTTGTTTATGTTCTCTTTTTTCACGACCAACTGCAGAGGAAGATAGATGAAAGCAGATCATCATTCATTCGTTTTTTCCTGCTGATGACGATCATTTTATAGAATTTAACGCTCACAAGCAGATGCCAAATAGACGTGGTAGTAAGATTTATTTTCCCACCAGCTGTTTCAAAGTTTAAGATTTAACTTTGGAGCTCTGCTTCTAAGTCAGCATGAACAAAAGGGAACTGTGATAACATCTGCAAGTCATGAAGAAAATCATCAAAAAGTCTGCAACAGCTAGTAAATAAACTTTACTGTTGCAATTGTTCTCTCAACCAGAAACATGTTTTAGCAGCTGTAAACCATTTGTATGTCTGACAAATACTGTTAAATAGCATCCCAGATAATTCACTTTATTAGAAAAAACAAATACAACAGGATTCTTTTTTTATTAAGTGCAATTAAACATTGTAGTATACCTCTGACAACACAAAATTCTCTTAAAAGCTTAATATATTTCTTTATTCGTAAAAAAAAATAATTGGTAACTTGTCATTTTAAAAAGACGATTTAACTTTTTCCATTAAACGATTTTATCTTTTATTTTTTGCTATCCATGATCATCAATTACAGCTACCTACACATAGTTAAATGGACCTTCCCTCTAATCACACTTTAGAAAGTAGCAGATAAGTTTCAGCATGATATAAGTCAGTTGATTCAAGTGGCAAATGAGATCTTTAGTATCTTTTAGGCCTCTGTTATTCAGCCAAGCAGTGGCAGGCACTATTAGGCAGTTCCCTGCATAAAAATCTTGTTGAATAGACAACTGTTGTATAATATTATAATATTCAAATATATATATATGTATTTATATATATATATATATATATATATATATATATATATATTTGAATATTATAATATTTATATATATATTTATATATATATATATTTATATATATCATAGTATATTGTAATTCAGGTATGAAGCTGCCTATGTAAACTGTATTGGGCATGTTAATGTGAGGTATTCACCACTGCAGGCAACTTTAATTGTTATTACACAATTATATACATATATATATAGCAATAACTGACTCTGCTTGCTGCTTGAGGGATGTAGTTTGGACTTAAAATGTACATAGAAATACAATTTAAAACAATTATTTGATAATTATGCATACAGCTTCACATGGTAATTATAAATTTAGTTACTGAAGAGATCTTTACCTCTTTTCTTTTTTAATTTAAGAATTCTAAAATTCTATACTTTTTAGAATGATTCCACATCTTCTGAATATAAAACTAAAGGTTTTACAGGATCAAGTCAGACTTTAGATCAATAGAGCAAGGATGTTGGCTTTCACAAGCATCAAAACATTTCAGCCAGCTACCCGAGTCGCTAATCTCTGTGGCGAAGTTTAGAGGGGAAATGAGGAGAAGTGAATTTGTTTCAATGCACCTTTGCAGCATGCCGAAGCATGTTCATCTAATTTAGGGGGAGCTTGTGTTTCCTAGATGTTCGATCCTTCTTTTGTTTCTTTCTCGCTTTTTTCACTGCGCAATTTACGAATTGATTGATGTGCATCTTGCCAAAAATCACTATTTTAAAGTTTGATAACAGGCAAATGTACTGCTATGCTTAGTTTCAGCTCCTAAGCGTGCTGTAAGGTCAGTATGGTGTCCAGAGTCTCCTACAGAAGATTATTACGCTAAAATGAAATGGCTCCTAAATACTGTGTTTTGTGTGTGTAAGCAAATAGGAGATTGGTAGTTCCTGAGGCTTGCCTCCAAACCTTAAAGCTCAGGTTGGCTACTGATCATCTAATCCACTTTCGCCTTTCACAATGGATACAATCCAAACTAAATGCTGCACACAGTCCAGTCTTCCCTTTTCAGCTATCACTATTTTAAAAGCAATGCCAGCAAGCAAACAGCTTTTGATTTTATCACTTGATTTCTGTGACCTTACAGCTTTTTGCCACTGATATTAGTGTTTCTTTAATCCTCACATGTCCATGTAGAATATTTGTATGTGCAGGCTGTTTTTTGGCATTAACACAGGTGTGAATCTGAACTAGTGTGTCCACAGACTGCCGTGTCCTGCTGGACAACTACATATTTATATTTGCTGTTTGTAGAACAGATATCCAGCACCCTAAAATTGACCTTTTTGACATCCAACGTAGTGCTGTAGTGTAGCTGTCCACTTTCTGCCGAGTCACATCACTAAAACTGGACAGCAAAATTGACTTCCCTCCATTAGAATATTTTCCACTAAATAGCTTCGACCCACAAGGTGAATCAGTTTACTCTTGTCTCTTAAATTTTTGCCTCCTTTATTTTTCCTCCATCCATGTCTCCAACTCTTCTGCCC
The DNA here is from genome assembly GCA_013363375.1 of Menidia beryllina. Lineage (NCBI taxonomy): Eukaryota > Metazoa > Chordata > Actinopteri > Atheriniformes > Atherinopsidae > Menidia > Menidia beryllina. The sequence continues at coordinate 5,695,806 of JABUIW010000031.1, read as the reverse complement.
CTCAAATTGCATTGTTGCCTTGTCTTCCTCTTCTATTACCTCTTTCATGCTTCTATCATCTGACATCCCATCATCATTCTCTATACTTCCTTCCAACAATTTCCCTCTCCATCATTTATCATTGCATCCTTGTCTTAATCATCTGTCCATCAAATGGTTGTTTTACTTCTTCCTGTTCCCTTTTTCTATCTTTCCTTCCTTTTTATCTTCATATCTTGATTTCACTCCATTCCTCATTTCATTCTAACGAGTCTCATTCCTTAAATTCCCTGTCTCTTACTAGCATTCCTCTCTTTACTCTTTCTCACCCTCCAACCAATCCCGGTATCCGTCCCTCCATTAGACAAGGTGACTCCTGCAGTAACAGGCTCCAACTCTCCATTATACCACAGAGTAAAAAAAAAGCCTTCATGACATTCTGTCCCTGGTGGACAGTACATTGATTTTCTCATATGTTTCTCCCTCCCTCTTTCTTTTACTTTCAATCCGTCTGCCTCTTTTTTCGTCTCACTCGCTCCGTTTTTCAGAAGGGTAGGATCTTTTCTCCCATGGTCGTTTGCTTTCATGCTGCCCAGTGGCTACCATGGCATCGTTTGCCATTTATCTTTTTTATTTTTATTTTTATTTTACTTACACTGAGACCCATTCGTCCCACTATCAGAAGACAACTCCACTGAAACAGCCAAAAACATGGCAAATGCGATTACTGTAGTCTTCTCCTAACCCAAGGAGACGGGTATGTGGCATAAATCTTTGGGTTGGTGTATGTGGGTGTGTGTGAGAACTCTTCTATACATTGTGCTGACTGGTGTTCCTGTCATTCCCCCAAATCCAACTTATCCATCTGACTACATCTGATAAAGGTGACAACTGAGTTTGAATAGAAAACTTAAAGAAAATGTAATCATACGGTTGATGTGTTAGAACTGTCACAATAGCATATTATATCCTGGATTGTTAATTTATCATGTCATCTTTGGTCTCATGCAATCAGATGCTCTCAAATCAAATTTACCTTGTCCTATATTTTTTTTTGCATGCCTGCTCGAGAAATAAACTGCAGAGTTGGATCCATCAAGGCACATTTCAACATTTTATCTTCTGTTTTTATTCTTTTAAGATATAAAATATTAATTCTGTAAAAACGTATTATAACTAGTTTGCAACATATATCTTTGCTGGTTGTAGATTCTCTATTTAGAGTTGCTTGTTAAATTTAACAGCTGTAATGCAAAATATTATTTGTTTTAATGCTCTGATTTTACATCTTTTTTGTTATGATCAGGAAGCTCTCTCTCTCTCCCTGCCTGTGACTTTTCAACTGAACAAAGAAACTTTAATATCTTAGTTTGTATGCAGGATTACGACAGTAACAGATTTTCCTGTTGAACATTTCATCTTAAAAATGAAAAGTTATGGAGGATGAGAAACCAGATCCAAACACTTTACACAGAGAACGATTCCCCCGCTAAAGATGACTATAGTTAAAGAATGATTGGGTAATCTTTGATCTTGATGCAAAAGAGGGGGTTAACACCTGTTGATCAGCGATGGTTAAAGTGTTGCGACCAATGGTAACTAGGCATAAACTTATCATGATGTATGACCATTACGCATTCTGTCATGTGAAAACTACTGTGTATAAAAACATCAAAACAAACCTAAACAGAGTCAATAGATACATGTCTGATTTGGGAATCCAATCATCACACAAAGAAAAATGAAGAAAAAATGGAAATATAGAAAAAATGACATTTTAGAGAACCACTGAATATATTAACAGAATGTTAACTTGGACATCCTTTTTCAGTCTTTTAGCTCATTACATGTACTTTATGTTGGAATGACAACTATATTCTCTATTGCTCTTCGCAACTGCTTCCTTAAACAATTAAGCAAGTATAACCATTATACTGTCTATATCAGAATCAGAATCAGAATAACTTTATCAATCCCTTGGGGGAAATTCTTTTACATTATATATTAAACATGATGTTGTTGGCAAGATAATCAGCTGCATGAGACTCTGACAGTGCTTAAAATGTAATAGTGCATGTCTCAAACTGAAAAGGAAGTGCTGCGAATGGCCAGTAAATTGAAAAGAACTGTGAACATCTGCACTGTGGATGTTGCCCCCAAAAGAAAAATGTCTTCACTGGAACTTGTGTGTTGGAAATGGAGAAAGCTGAGCAGAGGACCACCTAAAAGAAGGTTGTTTCCTGGAAAAGATTCTTGTGGTTGAAGTGCTTTTCACTAATGTGTGACATGTGCAAATATTGGTGACAAGACACTTTTAAACCAAGGAAGTGACAAACCAAATTTACCGTCAAAAGTTGCTCCCAACTAATAGCAATAAAACTAACTCTTGAGTAACAATAAAAAACTCTGCTCAGAAAACTGGCCGACCCCTTTGCACCACCACCCCCGCAGCAAGACAAGAGAGAAATATATTGTTGCAGTGGAAAGTACTGTGAAGTCAAATGATTTCTTAGTCCTAAAATGGTTGTGTTTCTGTATTTTAACATTGCTGCAGGCACTGATTTGACCAACTCTTCTTTTTAACATGTGTTTTGATTTTGCCTCATAAGAGCTAAAAAGAGGAAATGTGAGAAATTTTAACTTTTCTATGACACCATGATACAGGAATTAAAAACTGACCAAATGGACGCTATATGTAACATAGAAAATCAAGTATTACCATTGAAAGATCATTGTTTACTAGAGCCATTTCTAATAAATTAATTTTAGTTTAAATGTACTATTAGCTGTGCATTCATTGCTGTGCTATTTGTACCAGTATATTTGCAGGCTAAACATAAGAGGATACAGAATTTATTAAAGTGAGAGTATCAACAACTGATGCAGTGTCTATTAATCCCCAAGGGGGCAATATCATTCAGAGTAGTTTGCAAATAAAAATAAAACAGCAAAAGACAATTATTGTCCTCACTTAAAGTACATTTTAAATGCTAAGTGAATTTTTGTAAAAAATTAAAAACAAAAATAGCTCAATTGGAAACTACCCAAAGGCCAGGGGCATAATTGTTATTCGTTAAAGCATCACACACAGTTATCCAGAGATGGTACAAAACTCAAATGAATAACAAAAGCTTTCCAGCCTGAGCAGCTATCTACAACTGCAAATATTTTGATTGTGAACCCCTCTAAAAATACATATTCCAAACTTGTTATGACCAGCAGCATCCCACACTCTACATTAAATATGATGTGTTTCCACCAGATTACAAGACAAACCTATTTACATAAGACCTCTGTAGAGGTTATTCTACAATATTCAGCAGGCAGCTACTGCAATATCTCCTACCCATCCTAAGAAAAGACAGAGCAAGGAGAAAATCCGATCAGCCACAGACCATCGAGTCGCACTTAAATTATAACATGTGTGAGTAACACATGTTGGAAGGCATACATGTAGCTTAGAGAGCAGCCTGATCACATCAGACAGGGTAAACCTGTTTCATATGCCCCCCATCACACCTCAGATTTTCAGCCACTAAATCCTCATATCCTCACTTTTTTTCCATCTGCCGTTTTTCTCGCTCTTTTTTTTATTATTATTGTTTTATTATTCCTGCTGTGTTCACCTGTAGTCAGCATATACAATTATTTTATATAGCTACACCAGGTGGTTTGGAATTTTTTTTTGTATTTTTTTTGCAAAATGCAAAAAAGCTCTAGTGCTGTAGCTTTCTCTGTCCAATCACTATGTACTTTCATTTTTCCCCATAAAACACATCCATGTTTCATGCTTCCCCACCCACAATGCAATGTGGGTAGCATTCAATGCACAGTGCTGTGTGGTTGAATTATGACTACGCAAAGCCACAGAGAGAGGTGAGAACACTGTGTTATTAGAATGCACACACACATACACACACCAACAATGCACGTTTGTGTTTTCTACTGCAGATGCTTGCCTTCATTTGATTTTATGTTAATCCCAATTCTAACAATTGACACCTGGAGCCAGACATGAAAATACAAAAAAAAAAAAAAAAGGCTTCCTTTTGTGGACAAAAAATCTTGGTGCATGGAACAACAATTCAATGGAACGGGTCTCAGAGAGAATTAATTTGATATATCATAGTCATCTTTCTTAAACGGCAGCTAAGAGTCACATCATTCTTGGCATGACATCACCCCCCCTCCTCTCTAAGCGCTGATCTAAATGGCAGGATGTTGGTAATGTATAAGGGGGTCCAGCTAAACGGAGACTGGGGAGAAATATGTCAATAGATTTATCTGAATTGAAACCTTTTTAGAAAGGTAGCCTTCATTTATCTTTAATCTGAACATTTAACGAATACTGTTTTCCTTACCCACATGTGTTTTATTGTTTTGTTCTGTAACACTCACAATTTCCAATAAATAAGAAAGTACATGTCTACATCCCTTGTAGATCTACTTTTTTTTTCTAATTGGACAACTTAGAGAGAAACAGACCCAGTGTCCTTGCTTGTTCAAATTACTGCCGACAGAGGTGGACATCCAATTCTGTGAAAAACATGCACCCTTGAACGTTAAAAGCAGACATGTCATTCACAAGTCAAAGTTTATTCTTTATTGCACCTTTAAATGCAAATATCAGACAGTATTCACTCAGAATAGCACTTTGGTCAAAATTCATCAACTAAGATGTCCCAAGAGATTTGTTCGGCTGAGAAAAAAACATATATTCAAATCAGACTCTTAATTTCAGCTTCCATAAACACACATGTAGAGCATATTATCAATAAAGTTGGGACAGAGTGTGAGATAATAACTCCTAAAAAATGTCCTGATCTAATAAGATGCTATAGGTGGACAAAGCAGGACAGGTGTGAGTCTTGTAGCATAGGGATAATGTAATATGCACAATTTCTCAAATTAGAAATGAAGATCCACAAACTGTCTGTTTCTGCCATTCTGCTAATGTGTAGGCCACATAGTGTAATCATAATTTTTGCGAAAAAGCACTACACAGAATACAAATGGAGTATTGGTCTTTAACAGGACATACATTAGAGCTCATAAATATCCAGTTATTCCCCAGGTGTTGCAGTTTATGTAATTGCATATGTAAAACATATTTTAAGAAACTTTTAAACTTTTTTTTCCCTAGATGTATGTGTGTTAATTAATTTAGAATTAATCTATTTTAAGTGTTAGTGCCTTCCTTTCTCCTGTCTGTCCATTAAACACTCAGTCAGTAATAGTTGCCCACTCATGGATTCATACAGCAGCAGTCCTGGTGTGTGTCTATGTGCTTGTGTCCCTCTCTGCTCCAGATGGTAGCAGAAGGAAGCTTTGAATGAGCATGCCACCAGGCCTTATTATAGATATGATTAAACACACTAACTAATTATATGCAAGGAAATTAAATGTTGGACCTCTGTTCTATCATCTGTAACAAACATCTATGACTCGAGCACACAGGACCACACGAGGACAGAATCCAACACGACAATACATATATAGAGAGCTCAGACAGATAAGTTGCCCTCATCCCAGATTGATACCAATCGTGTCACCGCTAATCAGGGTGCTTAGTGAACAAGGCTGTCAGGGGGATCCAGTCTTATCACAGATGATGAAATCGTTTTCTGTGGTTGAAGATGAAAGATGAAACACATGGCCACCAGCATGGATCCCGTAATTATTCTTAATTCTGGGGAAATTTCTGATGTTATGCTTCTGGTGGGAATGTTCTCAATGTCATCAAGGAAACAGTCCTATAGAATTAGATACAGCCAAGGAGCTGAAGAGACTTCACTAAAGATTCAAGAGTTCTTGTCAGCATATCAGAGTGGTTGGAATCTGTCAGCTTCACATGAAGAAGCAGTAAGTGTCCCTCACTAGTGTGTATGTTAACACCAAGAGCCAAGAAAGGAAAATTAATGCAGATGCGTTTGTCTGCAATGTTAAATTAATGGCATCCCATGAGTGTCTATTCAATGAAGTATTAACATGCATCTTGTTAAGATGTTTGAAACAACCTTAACAAAAATGAAACTGTGTGATTCATATAAACATCACACATTAAGGAAAAATATACCACTCTAGCTGACTATTAATACTCTGTTCAGTACCAAGAATTGGGTCTATTGTTGTGTCAGGAACCAACTGATCTTTCTTATTTTTCTTATCTTCATGGGCAGACAATTCTTAATATACAATAACCATATCCTACATTTCATATTCTGCCTTTTTGCCCTTAAAAGAAAAGCAATGAAACCAAAAAAGCAACATTGAGTCAATCTCATACAGTCAATCTCATTGGAGCTATTCATCCCCATATGGCACATTGGGCTGCCCAAAAAAAAGAGGAAAAAAGCCTGTTAATTACATAAAACACAAACATGGTATCACCATATGCTCATGATTCCCAGACTCACTGTGTTTTAACAGATGTTCATACTCACAGCTCACCTCCAACAAGTGGAAACAAAAGATTAAAACTGAATAATCAAAGTAGGAGTCATGAAATCTGATCAGAAATCTACTAAAGTAGGTGAATAGGCAGAACTGTTGACTGTCACACTGCTCCACATTACTGACCCTAAAATATAAAAAGGTTGTGCTAAGCTAAAATGACAACACGTTATTATGTTGCCTGAAAGCATATTCAAATATCTTATTATTATGAAAAACATTTGGAGTCATGAAAATAATTAGGACACAAACTAAAGCTGGCTTTTTGCACAGAGTTGATATCATGTTGACTCTCATTAGTCCAGACTAAGTTATTATCGAATGGTATACACGAGCAGCTGCTCCATACATTTATTCAGTGTTAGAATACTTTTTCCAGCAGTAATGCTTAAAGAATTATTACTAAATTATAAATTTAATCTTGCACACAGTGACATTCTTTGGTCACCTGTCTGAAGAAAATACAGATTTGCTAATTTTCACATTAATTTTGTGAACAAACAAGCATAAAAATCAAACCACATGCGCTTCCCCTGCGGCTCTTTCATGCCCTTCAGAGAACACTGGGTTTTTCTTCGGGAAGAACTTTTTTTCAGGATTAAAAGCTGATGTTACTGATATAACAGGTGTTGCAGTGTTTGAAGCTTGCACCAGAGCTTGGTATGAAAAAAGAAAAAAAAGAGAGAGATTTTAAAAGGTTGATAAAAGAAAACTCTGAGGAGAAATGGATTAGCGATGGATAGATGGAGTGGGAGAAGAAAAGGTGAAGGGGAATCAAAGATGAGGAGAGAGGACACCAGAGAGAAAAAAGGATTATACATGGAGAGGTATTGAGGACATAAAATGGAAGTGAATGCTCAGAAATGAGGGGAGAAAAGACAGAAGTCAAAGAAAAAGGGGTTAACAATGAAGGGATTTAGCGAAAAAGAGAGATTAAGGTAGTGCGATATGCTTTCATGTTCCTGAGAGTAGACAGTACTCCCTTAACCTCTGATTGTGTCAGTTCTGTCAGTTTGTTTGTCTTTGAATGTTTCTGTCTTATTGATTCAGTTACTCTTTGGATGTGTGAGTTCTTCTTATTTGTATAGGGAACAGATGTTCTGTCACTCATTTTCGGAAAAGAGATGCCAAAGTAACAAAAAATAGATGCTTAAATATCTGCTCCTCGCTCATATGCACCCTTTGTATCTTTTCTCCTTAAAAAGATTATCTGGTTAGGTTTAGTAAAACATCACGGTTTTACTGTAAAAGAAAAAAAAAGCATAAACAATCAATAAGATGAATATGCTTAGATATTCTACATATAGTTGAGGTTACTAAAACTGGAACCAGTAGGATTTTACTGTTACTGGGCAGGAAGAAGAGGAAGGACATATGGATGGATGGATGGATGGATGGATGGATGGATGGATGGATGGATG
>JABUIW010000031.1:5675391-5687943 GCA_013363375.1 Menidia beryllina | reverse complement strand
GGAGGTGGAAGGGGAGGGGGTCTGAATACCTAGAGCTGGGCAAATTAAAGTAAAAGCAGAGGATGGATGATAGTGGGGTACAGGGTGCATCTGGGAGTCCAGCAAGCAAGTTGTTGAGTAAGCCAAGAAAAGGAGGGGGGGAAGGAGAACGGGAACGAGAAGCACAGTCGTGACTGTAGGTTGATTTACGGAGGCTTTCCTTTTAATGAAATTGTTTCAGTGACAGAGCCGGTAAAAGGCCCTTAATGGATTGGCTGGCCTAATGTAATGAAATTACTCCGTCTTTCACTACAGAGAGAGGCAAAAAAGAATAAAAGAGAACATGGGGAGGAGGGAGAGTAGGAGGAGGATGGAAGAGGAGAAATGCAATTAATATTTACAGAACAGACAAGCAGGGTGGGCTTTAGTGGCAATGGCTCCCTCTCTCTCTCTCTCTCCTTGGCTGTCTACCTCTCTCGACCCTCTCTTACCCGGTGGCCAGTGTGTGGCGGGTGTGCGGCAGGGGAGGGAGGTGATAGGCTGACGGCAGGCAGGCCACTTCAGCGCACAGGTCTTCTCTCTTGCGCTTTCCTTTTCCTCTCCTCCTCTCCTCCGGGCTGGTCACATCTTAGCTGAGGTGAGCCGCTTCCCCTTCGCCTGCATGCTGTCATCTGGACCAGTTGTCCTCTGTGTGAGTGTGCAGGTTTGTGCATGCGAGATATACTATGGGTGTTTCTTACCTGCTATTTTAAGTCCACTACTGGGATATCACCTTGCACACATACCTACTTTCCACGCGCACACGCAGCCTCTTGTTTTAGTCCCTCCCCCAGCTGAGCGGACCTTTCAGACTTGTGCTTGACTCTCTCCCATCTCTCTCCCATCTGTGTGTGTGTGTGCGTGTCTGTGGGTGTGTTTGTGTGCGTTGTGCAGGCAACTGGACAGCAACCACATCAGCTGCATCGAAGATGGAGCTTTCAGAGCGCTGCGTGATCTGGAGATTCTGTAAGTAGAGAAAAACCTGCTCCTCTTCCTCTCATCAGTTCTTAGTTCTCATGTCTCCCCTTTTTCACACGTTGTCTGTAAAGCAGGGATTTGTCCTCCACTCTCTTCATCTCATTATCTTTGTTTTGATTTCTTTTATCCTTTCATATTAAATATTCCCCCCTTCTCTTCTCTTGCGTGTGTGCCATCCCTAATTATTTTATCTTAATAGACTTTTCCATCCTAAAATTATGTCTTTGTGTATACACATCTGCACTAAGTCTTGAAAGCTTTAACTTACACATTTCTGTTTTTAAATAATCCTGAAATATATCCTTAAATGAGGTTTTGAGTTGAAATGCATCTGCAAATTGCTTGGGGATAATGCATGAAAAACCTGCTAGCTCTCCAGTAAGTGTGAAAGCTTTGACACAGAATACTACAACACACGCTCACAGATCCACAACAAATGTCTGCCACCTGCTACGGTTTGGGTTTTATGTGGGTGATTCCCCACTGCATACACAAATATGTTAATGTGTCTCCTATTATCGCTTTTGAGAGTGATGAAACATGTACAAGTGTGTTTGTTTGAGCTTGTGCGTATCTGATCCATTCACATTTCTAGAGATACTCAAGTGTCACAGTGCTCAGATGTGGTTACTGGAGACTGTGTGAGGGAGGGGGTCTACTTTCTCTCACACTTAAATGTGTGTGTGTGTGTGTCTGTGCAATATTGTGCATGAATGTATTTGACCGCAAAATATATTTGCTCATGCAAAAAATGAATTTTGTGCTTTGTTTCCTACACAAAATATGTAGGAAGAAGCTTCCTCCTCTCTCTTTCCAAAATCTTTCAGTCTCCTAATTTTTCATGTGTCTGAAAAATAGAGCACAAAGTAAGTTTTTTAAAGTAAGGTTATTCCATTGGTTGGCCCCAGCATTGATTAATTTATCTGCAGTGTTGCTGGCAGAGTGTTCCTATCTAGCAGCATGTTCAGAAAGGCAAAAAGTTTTTTGTTTTTTTTCCTGATTGTGTTTTAGTAAAAGATTAACTATTTAGCTAATCAGACAGGGTAAAAGACAATAGAGACAGACTTGAAAAAAGAAAATGACCTAACACAGCAGAGGAAAAGATGCTCTGATAAATTGAATGAAAAAGCACAACCAAAGGAACTGGAACTGCTTCTCTGCCTAACAACCATACAAGTAGACATGGCAGATGCCCATTAGAACTGCAGAAGTAAGTGTATGAATGCAGTACTGAAGTTGAAATTTGATTAGGAGCAGGATTTTGTTGATTCTCAAGATATTCAACACTTTGCGACTGTAATCAGACACTTCATTCAACAGTTTGGAGGCAAACTCAGGAACAGTTCTGTAATTGGCAACATCTGGATAATATCTGTCTCATTATCTAACGTAAAAAGCAACATTTTAAAAAGATCATTACAAATCTGGAAAACCTGTTATGTAAAACAGATGCAGTCTGTGCTGAAGGCATGGCAAAAGAAAAATGAATAGAAGCACAACATAGACTTTTACCTAAAATGCCAAAATTACTAAATTAAACTATAATTCATGAACAAAATCACAATTACCATGTTACTCTGACAGCTTAAATATATATATATATATATTTTTAACTCCTTTTAGAACTTGATGGTTGGAATAAAATTCTTTCAGTTCCTAGTACAGCGTTATTTAAAGAGATTCTCAAAAGACACATATTAATTAATTCTTCTTTAGTTGGTGAGGTTTTTCTGATGCTCTTTGTTCAAACGTAATCAATTCTCTTACAATAAGATATTTGCTCATGTTTATGAATTTGTTAGACGCTTTTATCCAAAGTGACTTACAAAGTAGGGGGGCACCAAGAGTTGAACTGCAGACCTCTTGATCTGCAGTCATATGCTTTACCACTGAGCTATCCCCCGCTATCACATGTTAGTTTTAAATGTCCCAACACACAGTATTGTTGATATTTGTTAAAGCTATCATGACTCATTCATCTCCACATATTATTTCCCTTTGGAAAAGTTGACTTTTTTTTAATACCCTTTCCTCTCCTTTTGGCTAGCAAACAATGAAAGTGATAGGGAGCAGAAAGAGGGGGATCAGCAGTGCGAGATACAACATATTAGCAATTCATAAGTCTCTGACAGCTGAGTGCTCGGCAGGATTTACAATTCACTGTAAATACACAGCCTTTCCCATTCACAGCAGACAGCATGACAGCACACAGTATATTCACTGAATGTGACGTTTTAATAAAGGCAGGTGTGTGTGTCAGAACTTGTGTGGTAGCCCACGCAACTGTGCTGATGTGTATTGAGCATGAATGACGATATGCGATTGTGCTGCGGGAATGATCTTCATTTCAAGCATCTGACCACCCACACTGACAAATGTACACACAACGGATGTGTATTCACACACACACAAACACAGACGCAGCCCCATCTGTTCAGTTCTAAGGGGCTGATTTCGTGACCGCAGTACAAAATGGGATGATAGAGATAGCAGTGATTGGAGGTCATGTGACTGCACCATCAGGTAGGTGTGTGTGTGTGCACATGTGTCTACACCTGAGTGTGTCTGTGTGTGAGTGTACAGTTGTGTTTTTTCTGTCTAAGAGAGAAGCAGTTTGAGTTTAAGACCTTCAGCGCTCACCTCTTTTTTATAGTTTGAACTGTTTTTTTAATTTTCTTTTTTTCTTTTTTTTGCCAATTATTTGAGTTAGTGGCAGTAGGTTGATTATACCATTTCTCAAACATGAGTTTAAAATTCCCAGTCTCATTACAGGATCTTAAACTACTCATTTGGATCACAGAATGCGCAAACTAATTATTTTACAACACAGACACAACTCAAGTTTCGATTTGTGATCACATCAGGGTCCGACGTCTTTGCATGCTTTTCTGTATAGTTACCTTAACCTTTCACATCTAGTTGGTGGCAACCAAGGACCAATTTCACTGTCGCCACCTGTACATATAGTATATTAGTGAAACCGTGATTTCCGGTAGTATGTCGATTTGTGACCCTTGTGACCTCATAATTGATCTAATGTATAAGGTGTTACATATAGGCTTTAGAAAAATGAATGAAAGTGGTGTATAAGTGTTTTATGTGTTTCAGTCACATATGTGGCTGCTTCATGCTAATTGAAAGAAGCACCGCTCTGTGTGCATGCCACTAATGAATCTCCACTTTAATTAATCATGTCATTTTTAATTAGTCAATGTTTCTTGGTAGACTAGGCTTTATCTGAGCCTAATATGATTCACAGTAGCAGCTTTGACAATTCAGAGCTGAATATTGGAGCGTCTTGCTCATTATGAAAATGCAAAATGAATTCTGTTTTGTTCGTTTCATTAATCTTATTATAATTGTTCTTTGGAAATAAATTGGTGACAAGTGACTGGATTTTTGTTCCTTAAATTAGACAACATTAAATGATTGTGGGGCGTTTGACAGGATCAGATTTGTTGTCACAGAATGAAGAATTTTGAATACATAATTTACATTTGTGAGACGAAAAGCTAATTTTATTATAAACCCCAGACTTAAACTGAGGATACATAGTATAAACGTTGTGTCTCTTCTTCTTCATTGTATAATCAACAGAAATTAAAATGCATATTGACGATAAATGTTTTTTTGGCACATTCTATTGTGTTGCTCTTTGAGATTCATTCAACACTATCCAATGATTTCCCTCTGCATCATAAGGGTTACAAATAAATACACTGGCAGTCCCACTGAAGTTAAGACCTGAAAAAGAAATGTTGATGCTCCACAAAGGTTGACAAATGGATCATTTCTGTCTTCTAAGAGATTAACATTTAAGTTTAGGAATATGGAAGGCATATCTATTTCAGGGTATTTTTAGTTCCTGGAGAGGCTACGGTAGACTGAGTGATATGGCACTTTTACATTTACCATTTCCTCTCCTTTTATTCACTCAACCTCAGAAAGTCCTTTTTTCTCTGACTTCTTCCTCTTCCATGGCTGCCAGGATGAAAGTAGAGGATTGGTTTTGTAAAAGCAAGGCAGTGCAAGACATGATTTATTTAGACCCGGAGGGACTTTGGTTACTATCTTATCCTTTTTGGCCAAAAGAGAAAAGAATAATGATATATTTGGGGGAGCAGAAGTATGGGTGTTTCCAAAATGGAAAAGTGCAGGCGGAGGAATTCAAAAGAGAGAAACGAAAGTAAGGCGTGTGATATTGGTGTTGTAAATGCTGCCAGTTTCCTGCACATTATTTATTTATCCACTGTTGCCCCCGAGGAGGGAAGGAGGGAGAAACCAGGGGATACAGAGGATGAGAGAAAACCCGATATGGAAGCAGTTGGAGCGAACAGATAGAGATAAATGTGGGCAAAAGGAAGGATAAAAGGCTAAGAGAGAAAAATTGGAAAGACATTAGAGGCATAGAAAGAGACAGTAAAGCACACACAGGACAGATACAAACCAGGGCAGACAAACGGGATCACAAAACTTGTCCTTTTGATGCAGTTAGAAAACAAGACAAGAGATATAGGTGCAAAAGACATCAGAGCATGAGATGGATATGAAATGGGACTCGGAAAAGATGGAGGAAACACTGATGTGGCATTAGTAGTTGAAAAAAATGAAAAATAACTGTATTAGAAAATAAATGGAAAGGATCAGAGTGTGGAGAGCATGAGGCATTAATTATTGATGGAACAAATGTCTGACTGACTGACTCAATTTGGCCCTTTGTTGTTTCCAGACCATCAAGGCTGTCAGATAGACTCAGAACAACATTGAAGACCTCATTGAAGACCTCATATTGGTTGCTGGTGTACTGAGATCTGGTCCTTAAAATATTAGATTTAAAAAACATACAATTCTATCAAGGCTAAAAGTTGATATTTTTTTATTTTTATGAGCACTTTTAACTGCCATGCTCATCAGTATAAAGTTAAGTAATCTGTGGATGAGAAACACAGTTGAAACCTCATACACGATCATGTAAATGGAAAATAGATACTGTCACCAGGAATTAAAAGACTTAGCCATATGTAAATCTACATCTATATTGAAATATATGTTGTATATATGTCACTTTTGGGTCAGAAATATGGCAAAAATATTATGCAGTCCATCTTGACATCAAGATGATGTGTGCTCTGCAGGGAGATTCCCCAGAAAGGTATGAATGATCACCTCAGTACCTCTAAGACAGTGATAGATTTGCACCATAGAATTCTCTAGTGGACAATTATCGTGTTGTTGTTTGTGTACTTTATTGTGTATACCTTGTATGTATCATATTTCAAGTCTAAAGTTAGGTGTAGAAAAGATGTATTCGTTGTTTGTCTGTCCTACTATGTTCCATTTAAAAATTCTTCCTGAATAAGAATGATGATAGTGAGTGGTTGAGTCAATGAACAGATTTTAGACGTTATAATAATCTGATTTATCCTCAGATCTGAATTGTTTTGTTACAGTCACTCAACACTTCAAATGTGTCTTGTCCCAGAACACTAGAGGAAAGCCCGACCGAGAATGATAGAAAGCAGCATGATGGAGAGTCATTACACTGAAGGCGAAGGAGCAGATATCCTCACATGTGGTTGGCTGTCCACAGGAGAAAGGCAATGTTTTTTGGGTTCATTCTGAGGTGGTTGGAGGTATGCCCGGACTGGGATCTGAGGCATCTTTGGGGCTTCCAGATCCAGTCTGATAAACTTGCGATTGGCTAACCAACCAAGCATTATGATCTTTTGATAAACTGCAGAATAAGAAATGAGCCCAAGACAGGAAGAGAGTGGAGGAAGGTAGCAGGAAGGTTTTTCTGAAATAACATTGATCATGTCTGTCTTGAAGAGCAGGTTCTCATATTACGGGTTTTTGTGGTATCTGAGTGATATTGGTGAAGTTTCTGGAAAAAAATCATAAACTTGCATTAATTCAGCTTCTGATTAAGAAAAACAATAGGACAGCAGATTCCTCAAGTATCTGTCATGAGTTTCTTGACTTGTTTATGTACATATCTTTATTTGACATGCAACTCAACAACAGCCTACCAAGTGTATCTGTTCATGTTCTTATAGTCCAAGTTGCATTTCCACTACTGCAACTTCACGCAAAATAAGTACCTGACATTCCTTTAATAGCTGTCTGAGATAAGCTCTGTTATCATTAAACTCAACAAACCTACTTTTGTCTTTCCTCCCGATACTTTAATTTAACTTTTTTGTGAAATCCACGGTCAAAGCTGTATTCGCTTAAACTTGTAAGGCCAATAAACACAGCAGAGTGGAAGTGTAATTATGTGATAAACACATTCTTTATTTGTGGCAGAGAAGCAGCTTGATCCACTTCAGTCTGATTCCCAAGAAGGGCTCGTCTTCGCAATCACATCAGTGCAGATGGTAGGGATTCCTAATGGTTATATGCACCATCATGTGTGTGGTTTTACTCTATGAGAGCTCATTTAAAGCCAAGTGCCAGAACTGAATCCATGCCAGCCTTCTTCCACCTTATGCTATTCCATTATTTTAATAAATGAGGAAATGCTGAATAAGACTGAAATGTATTTTTTACCCTCAAAACAACAAATAAGTTTTCTTCTGAACTGTTTTAAACAATTAATGAAAATGTTTGATTTCTATTTTCAGTGCCGTATGTACACATTTTGGGTTTTAATTAACTGCCGCAGAACATTAATTGCTCTTGTGCTATTAAGACTTGAGTTGTCAACCTTTAAGCTGATTTCATTAACTTCTACATAGCTGCTCATTATGTTCTGAAATTGGCCACCTAGTTTGAAAATTGCAAAGTGGATCGCCACATTTTGATTTATTATTCTCTGCTCAGTTACATTTGTCCACAAGAGTGCATTTGGTAAATGGTTTCCATTCACAAGTGCAAACCAATCATTTCTAATACCCTGCAATGTCTCAATCAATGATATATAATGTATTTTAAAGCACTTACCAAATAGCTAACACCTGATTTTGAATTCCACTGTGTTTTAGCAAGTATGTGCGTGTCTTTGAATGAGTTAATCCAGTAAATGCTTGTGTCTGCCAGGCCACATCAGAATAAATGATGGGTCCCTGTGTGATGATGAATGGTAATTTAGATTTAACATAACTGGACTAACGAGCACACTAATGACTCCAAAGCTAGCCTGGACAGCTCTCACTCGATGGGCTCATGCCTTGCATCCCAATGAGCTGGGAAAAGGGCACCCGTCCACACACACACTCTCAAACTGACATACGCAGTGTAAGAAAAAAAAAACATGCAAAAGAGTATTAATAAATGCATGAATACACAATCATAAATTTACAAATGGCTCTGACAGAGAAGCACACACAGCCAACCGTGCTTGTGCAACACAGGATGAGGTTGTGTGTGGTTGTGTGGGTGGTGTTCACTGTATGTTACTAAGAGCTTCATAAGTAGGGGGGAGCAGTAATGTCAGGCTAATATGAAGCTGATTAATTAATAATTACGCATCACTTGGTTTTCAGGCAGCTGAATTGGATGCAGTTTTTGTTCACTGATATTTCAACTCAAGATTTTCTCCCTCCTGACACGAAGATTAATGAAAATAAATGATAAGCACTTGATCATTTCAGATATTAATAGAAATTGCTGATGATTTCCCCCCCTACCTAAGCCAGAAAACTTCATGAATATATTGAGACGTGACTATTCAGAGGACTGTTTATCTTGAGATCTGAAAGTATTATATCTTAAGAAAATTCTGTGTAGCTCAAGGGTTACTGCAAAATCACCGCTCCCCGTCATTAACATGAACAGCTTCACAGCAGCCAGTGCTTCATTACTGCTATCACTTTTTGCGTATTTGTAGAATCACATCCTTAAATGTGGGATGTGACTTTATCATACAGCTTCTACTTATTCTTTTATGGATTTAAAAAACTGCTTCCTACTGCCCTTCATGTGAAAACTCAATACCATTTAAAACAAAGCAAACTCAGATAATCTATACCTCTTCATTCCCCGAAACAGCCAATATGTGTCGCTCATCATGGAGCCCATACTCAGCTAATACCTCTCACTTACCAAGCCAGATACTGGAAATCCACTCTATTCTTAAAATACCTAACAACCATCTCCAATGAGCTAATACACCCTTTGATGATATAGAGTGAGAAAAAAGCACACTTAACTGTAAGGATCACTCTAATTTCTACTTATAAACAAACTGTTCTCACAGACTTTTCCCTTTCTGGTTCCCAGGACAGTTGTACTCAGCCATGACTTTTCTCTTTTCTTTGCACAAAAGACACAACTTTGACATAATTATTCAATATTTATGTTAGTTTAAAGGCCTTGGAAAGTATAAAAATCCATCAACACATTGAATAAGCACCATGAAACCATAGCTACTGTTCCCTTATGATTTTGTCAGTTAAACAGGGTTCAACAAAATAGGTTTGAGGTTTGCTATAAAGAGAAGTAAGAACTTCTTTTTGCTATTAGAAAATGGTACATTTTAAGCCTAAACATGATGTTTTTTCGGAATCTTACCCAAGCAATTTGGCGCCCAAACCTAAACCAAATCCTTTCTGAAAATAACGTGTAGAGTTTGAGTCCTGATAGGAACTCCCAGGTTGTATGTACAACCTCTGTTACAATTTCTCACTTAGAAAGTCGCCATTATCCATTACTAAGCCAATAGTCAGTATTTGATTACTTTGGAGAGGAGACTGTAGTCCTCCCTTTGCCAGGATAAAAGGTATGAGTACTTTCAGATGTTTTTTCATGGTGAGGTCATTTTCAAAACTGACCATGATTCACTTTTTAAAATGTGATTCCTGAGCTCACACATGTGAAACTGAGAAAGCTGATACTGTGACTGGTGCAGATGGACACCTGAAGTGTGACACGGATGACCTGGGCAGTAAGCTGGTAAAAAACGAGAGCTGAGAGGATACCATGAGCATACCACTGCTTATGACATGCCCACATTCTTGCCAGACGTTTACACAGCCTGAGATGCACTGGAAAGAGCACCGGAACCGCTTCATATTTAATGATGTCCTCTCAAAACGCAACTTTCTGGTCTTAAACCGCTGCGTGAGAGTGAGGAAAGAGGTTAAATATAAAGAGAGGAGTGAAATGTGTGTGTCTTGGCCAACCAGTTTCTGTCATATTTCATAAAAAGAGATGGACAGAGTTGCTTAATGCAGTGGAACTTCACAAGGTGACTTTCACTTTTCTATGACTCCTCTCAAACACACACACAGACTGAAGCACGCACATACTTCAATCTGTTTTCTTTTTTTTTAATCAGTGATAAAACTCATGATTCCCCTGTGTCTAATGACCAGTTTTTGCTTGTCTTAGTGGAGAGCACAGTCTTGCAAGAAAAGTTACAATAGGGTATTTGTCCACATGCGCAGGTAGAACGATTGTTTTGATTGTTTTGTTCTGAAATAATGACACGACCATGTTTGACCTTTCCTGATCTGCAAAGAAAAGCAATGCAGTGATACACCAGTTATTTCACATTAACCAAACATTGCTTTTTTGGATAGGCCACCAGGGTTGTACAGACTTTCGACCTTTGATGAAAACTAAGAGTTTTTTACTAATTCTATTCAATCTTCTCAAAACTTTCTTTTTGCTTTTTCTTTCATGGGAGAAAGAGAAGCAAGAAAAACAATCATTTTTATCTATTCTTGTAAGCTTGAGGCATGGAATTGTGTTTCTGCCCTCTGAGCGCTTGACATCTTTGCCTCACCTCCAGTGGGCCTCCCTTACACCTCCATTTTATTCGTTATTTTCACTGGATGCCAATTTGGCATGACTGTGAGCTTGAAAATACAAAGGAAGTGGTGGAATGGGAATCAGAGTGTTAGCATTACTCTTTAATGATGTTTCCAACAGAGTTTTTATCAGAAAATCAACTCACACACAATGGCTGCCAGAAAGGCAGCCAAAAAAGCACGGCTCACAATTAGAAAGCTGTGTGCACAATAAGAGTAGGGTGCACCCTGGGAGAGATAATCTGACATTTCAACGTCACATTAAGACAAAAAATATGAAGCTTTTCTGTTGCACAGGAATAGGTTTGTAATCCCCTTATAGACATAAAAAAGCAACACAGTAATGAAAAAGTTTTGGTGTACTAACTCATTTAAATCATTGTCGCTGTTCCTTTTTTATTTGCACCCTGGTGTAATATTGGATAGTCAATCACACATATACACAGACTGATATGATTTGACTTGTTGCATACAGTTTAAAAAGCTGAAGGAAAGAACCTTAATTTTTAAGGGTTCTTAAGAGAAATATCTCAGGAAATAGAAAACAAAATCATCTTCAGCCATACTCAATGCAGCCATAGCATGTAAACACCCCCTAAGAAAAAATAGCAAACGATTGCATCAGTATAGTTGAATAGAGCATGCTCTTGTGTATTTATTGTCTTTTCAATTGTAAGAAAAGACAAAGAGCAGATATTTCTGTGGCTTTCCCCTAATGGGAATATAGGTGAGTATGGTGAAATACCCTGGCATTTGTCTAAATTGTGTATATCTGTGTGTGCAGCTTTAGCCTGTAATTTGAACTTACAACAAAGTCAAACGGAGCAGCTGTTTGTAAAGCTCCACCAGTCCAACTGTCAAAATTAGACAAGTATTGGAGGGGAAAACCATGTTTGTGTGCAGAAGTGTGTGTGTGTGTCCCACATGTCAGAATATTCCCTCTGCAATTGGCTTGTCTCCAACCTTGAGCACCCTTTGTAATGATTGCATTTCTGTGGTCACGTTCTGCCTCAAGATCTGTCTTATATCTTTGACGCGTGGGTGCCGGATCACAGACCCTGAAACATACCCTCTTGTACCTGAAGTTTGGTAATACAAAGAATGGTGTGTACATACTGTAGGTGTGTGCGTCTGTGTGCGTGCTATAGATTTTCCAAAGTAAATTAAAGTAGATACATGTTTTAACCTGTCAAAGCTTGTCCACTTTTTAGACTTCAAGTTAATTTCAATCTACTTGCATGTGTAATAACTGTATATGTATGTATGTCTGCCTATGTTTGTGCTGTATGCTAGTGTTTATGAGTGTGTGTATGTGCGTACACAGGGGGGTCAAAAGAGAACAGAGCATTACAGCTTTCTGCTGTTCAGTGATTTTGGTTTGGCTGGCCTTTTGGCTTCTCTTTGAGTCAGCGGGCTCAGCAGAGCCATCACACCCTGGCAACAACTAGCACCTTGGCGAAGACAGAGGGTCTGACCTGAAGGAGAGGGATGAGGCCATGTGGGGAAGACAGAAGTACGGGAAGAATGGAACAGAACAAGAAATGAGAAAATGAGAGGCTCAGAAGCAAAAAAGAAAAGTTTAGTGAGCGGTATTATATTTACTAAAGGAATTATAGAGGAGGATAGAAAAGGGAAAGTTACAAACTATATAAGGCCGCTTTCACAAAAAAGAAAATATCAAATTGATTAGACTGGCCAATTAGTGGCCAAAAAAAGGATTGAGGATATTGAGAGAAAAGAGAGGCAGCCCTTTGTTATATATATATATATATATATATATATATATATATATATATATATATAT
>JABUIW010000031.1:5660380-5675381 GCA_013363375.1 Menidia beryllina | reverse complement strand
TATATATATATATATATATATATATATATATATATATATATATATATGTCACAGGCCTTGTAAAAGGTTTACAAGAGAAAAGGCAATATCTGTTGAACTGCTGGACTAAGAACAAAATGGAGGTAGGGTAAAAAAAAATTTTCTTCAAGATATTTAATGTAATTTAAAGTAATCTCTGTAGTTTGAAAAGAATGTTTCTATGTGACCCCTAGTGATGTCAAGAGATCATAATAAAGGAAGCAAGATCTGTTTAGGGCGGGGCCGGGAGTATACCTTGTTGCCAGCAGCCTTACATATGCACAATTAATCACATCCTACTGGGTCGCAGGATACGAAAGAGGATAGATGTTGATGGGAAAGAGGGGAGATAGTAGGGAGATTGGTGATTTGAGATGGAAATCAAGCGGTGCCAAAAGGCAATTTAGAAAAGATGAGAGGAGAGGAGTCAATAAAGAGAGACATTTGCAAAATCATTTGTACTGGTTTAAGGTGAAATGGCCTCATCAGGAAGTCGTCTTTCTCTATATTCATCTCACTGTAATAGTGGAGTCCTTCTTTCGTATATTACATGTGAACGAGGAGTCATCATATATTAAACTATGTATTTGTACAGCACTGTCTGATTAATGCTCATCATAGTTAACTTTTGGTTGTAATTTTGGTTAATTTGGGGATGTGTGGTTTCGACTACCAAAATTTGGTACACACCCATATTTATTATTTCCCCGTCATCTTTCTTTATCCCTTCTGAGCCAAATGGAACTAAAACCTTAAAACCTCAGGTTTAACAGTCAGATTTGAGCTTTTGCTGAACCTCAAAAAGCAATGATATTTTATTTCGACAGCTTTAGTCTTTTAAGATTTAATCCAGTAGAACTCTATTGAAAAAATAGGTGCATTATGTTTTTTTTTTTTATTGTACTTCGAGCCATCTGAAAATCATGCTAATGTAAGGAACAAACAATCTTTGTCTTATTTATTGTGTACAATTGAAGAAGTGACAGATTTCAACATGTCATATATACGTACTGTTTTTGTATTGTACATCAAATTAAAAGTCATTGAACATTTATTTATGACAATGAACCAAGAAAAAAAAAAAGACCAACTGCTACTCACAAACTCTTCAGCTGAGCTTTCCCAGGCTGATTTCCAATGGCAACACTGGTAGAAATGTCCATTTTCACAGAGATGAGCGGAGTAAATTCTTCCTATTTGGCTGTTCAAACACTTGAGAGTTTATCAAACAAGATCCTTTTCGCACACACTCACACACAGATAAATATCCATGCAATAGCATTGCACACAAAAGTTCGCTTTTGCAGCTGCATAGACTTACATGATAGAAACACACAAAGAAAACACACATGCATAATTTCACACCAGGCAGCCACTGAAGAGCAGGACAGAAGGCCCTAAAACCCCGTGGGAAAGTTCAAATATGAGACAATTCAACTGCTAAAAGCTCTTAACTATACCCTTAAAGACCCTCAAAGCCTGTTTGCTGATACCATAGTGCTTTTAGAGCTGAGTGTTAGAATCTTCAGGGTGAAAAATCACTTCATCTCTTAAGCTGAAATCTCCTGGTCAAAAAAAAGAAAAAAAACCCTCAAGGACAGGAGCATTCATTCGAATATCCCACAAATTCTCTGACCCTCACTGCCAATTCTTCACTAAAACATCATTGCAATCCCTTAAGAAAATACAAAAGTCAACGGTGCATGCACATGCACTCATCCACACCATATAGACACACACATTCAGCTACATGTGCAGAAGCATTGCATAGGACTGCAACATTGTGTGACTGATTACTTCAAGGGTCGCTGAATCTCACTGTCTGACTCAGCGAGACAGAATACAGCTGTCCACCCCCAAAGAGCTGGCAAGCGTAAGTGCACACACATTTATCTGTGTATGTATCTGTGGTCCATACTCTACGTGAAGGAGTGGACGAGGTTAAATGATAATATGGCCTATTCGGGTTGAAAACATGTCTGGGGCCCTCCTTGTTGTTGTAGCTCTCAGCTTCCTGAAAGAGACGGTTATGAAGGAGTTAAGCCAAAGTGTGATTGAAGGACTGAAGTGCCCATGCGTTTGCTTTGCCTCCTCTCCTGAAGCTGTAATGAGGCCTTGGTGAAGATTTTGAGGGGCTCTTCATACTCAATGAGCCTTTTAGGCCTTTGGTTAGTTCTCAGTCTGTCTTTTCAGTTTCTGTGGGAAAGCTCTCTGTAAAATAAACTGCAGTCAGAGCCCAGGTCTGAATACATTTCAAATATATGTATATATCTTTACACGTCTACAGTAAGAATACAACATTTCCAGCTTTAATACTTCTACCTAATTTGTTTCAACTTATTGTCTGACAAATAACGTTTTTCATTTAATCTGTCCAGTCAATATTTAATTTAGTTGGATATTACCTTTTGGATCCTGAAAAAACTTCAATTTACAAATTGTACAGGTTAATCTACTTTTCTTTTGCATTTTACCTTTCAGTGTATCTTAATACTGTATACAACTTCAGTCTCTTTTACACTTGACATGTTGACAGCTTTAGATTTTGTTTGTGATTATTATTCATCACTCATGATTGTTTCTGCGACTTGTACAAGTACAACCAAATTTTAGATTTAAGTTGTATTTCTTTTCTTCACTGTTTGCAATACATAAAGTAGCTATTCACCACAACATTCAGAACATTGTTGTCTTAGTAAGAATACTATGACTTGATATGTTGCCATGTCTTATTACATGGTATCATAACTCAATTATATCATGTAGAAATCAGGGAAATTATGTCAGTTATAAAGTAGATGACAGAATATTACGCCTAAAATGATTCAGTTTTTCTTTTCAGTTTTAATGTGAAATTTGTCTTGTGAGCGTGAATAGTTAAAAAATAAAAAGGACTGAGGGTCTGCATGTAGATGTGGCATATGCTAATAAATAAGTTAGGTCTGCAGACAATTTGCTGCATATCACCTCCACCCTTATGTCAGCTGTAGATGCCATCACTTAATCATCACATGCTTTTTAAAAAATTTGTGTCACTCTCATAAATGCTTATAAATATGACATATGCCCACATGCGACCGATTCCATTAAGGTGGGCCCAGCAAACTCAGCCTGTACGTAACATTCAGATTTACTGAGCATAAGCCATAGATTATTTAAGGTTGACTCCCTGTTCACTATGTTGCAAAATTAGACTGTATTTTCCTTTGTGTGTCTGCTTTACCTGCATTCTTTGCAAGGTCAGCTTCAGCAATTCAGTTTCACTTAGGCTGACATGTCATTGACAACCAACAATGCTGCTTCTGCAAATGCTTTGAATTATATTAGGGCTGGGAAAAAGGTGAAATATTTCCATGTTAATGCTCTATGAAGTTGCATCTAATGAGAAAATCTCAGATGGATTCATACTGATGATCCACACAGCTATTATTAGCCACTTTAAATGTTCACAAACAATGAAAATCTCCACCTATTTAATATCAACTTAAAGAATTTCAAATAGTTCAGTCCCTGAAAACATTAAAGGCATAAAACAATCCTTCTAAGACACTGATAGCAGAGAAATATTATGGCTCCTTCAGTGAGATGGGTTATCACTTCAGGACTAAGCTGAAATGTGATAAAACCTTACATAGAAAATAAAAATCTTATTTTGTCACATCAATGACTGCTTTAAGATACAGTTATTATCATATTTTGATCACCAGTTTCAACAGTGCGCTTATTAACAAGGTAATAAAATCACTCCATAGTGTTTTCAGTTTGTGGTTATGTCCTTACAATAGACTATTGATTTCAGCTTTTGGAGCATGTAGGCTGAAGTGCACAAACAGGTGTTTGCCGAGGGGTTTAATAAGAAATTAGATTTTGATTAATGAAACAGCAAAGTCTGATATTTAAAGGTAGAAAACACATACAAATATGGTGTTTTTGCTCTTAATGTGATTTAGTTCAGCCTCTAGTTCTCACATTGAGTATAAGTCTTCCTTGTGAATTCTTCTTTAAGAAAAATACTAGGACATTATCTTAAGATTTTTTATTTTTCTCTGAAAACTATTTGTCTTTCAAACTGAATAAAAATCTAATTCAGAAGTCTAAGGCACTGGTGAAAAACACTTTAATGGTGCGTCAGAAGT
This sequence comes from Menidia beryllina, assembly GCA_013363375.1. Classification (NCBI taxonomy): domain Eukaryota; kingdom Metazoa; phylum Chordata; class Actinopteri; order Atheriniformes; family Atherinopsidae; genus Menidia; species Menidia beryllina. The sequence continues at coordinate 5,671,227 of JABUIW010000031.1, read as the reverse complement.
CATGTTTAGTAACTCAGCCATCACTCTTCTCTGGCTCTCCTCCTACAGACTAAAACTAATGTTAGTGATTAGAAGGGAGACTAATCGCTCTGAACAACAAGTCAATATTGGTTGTAATCACAGCCATAAAGTTATAATGTAGTGTTGTATTTTAGTGACGGTAGCATTTCAGACATTCTGCCTGTTTATTGATCTCTGTCTGTTAAGGCCCACTGAGCATAATTGAGATGAATAGAAAGTTTGCATTAATACACATAAAGACTTTAACTCTTTGAGACAAGACTTGTTGATAAGACAGAGAAGAAACTGGAAATTAGATATACAGACTGTACAAGTTTGCTTCTGATTTTATAGATTCATAAATTAAACACAAACATTTTCATGGCCGATCTGTCAAAGTATTTATTTACACTATCTGAAATACTCAAACCAGACTAACAGACGATAAGAACATGGATAGAATTCTGTCCTTATGGTTTACTTTTTAAATCATTTTGATCTCATTGTCCCAAGAGAGACAAAAATTAGCTTATACCTTTGAAGATTATAGTCAAAGGGGCTGTTTGAATATTGCTATTCTACTACTATTAAAGTGGTACTACTAAAAAAAAGCCTCACTTCATTCATTAACTATATTAATTTTTTTCTATTTCACTGTAGTTTGGGGCCGTGCAAAGCAGGGTTCACCCACTATTAATTCCAAATATTAAAATACAACCTTATAGAATTTGACTAATTTGGAATATCGGATTGCCATAAGATTAAATTCTATGGTGACATGTTGTGTGTGTGAGAGGGTGTGTGCATGAGGGAGGAAAGATTGACGAGTAAGGCTTTGACCTCTGGGTGTTGGCTGCAGCAAAGACACATGTGATAACATCACCCTCTTTCTCTGTCTCCCACACACACACACACACACACACGCACACACACAGTCGAGCCTAAACACTACTGATAGCACCTCTGTGGTGGGCTGCCTCTAAAGAGCCTCCTCCATCACTGACTGCAGAGGCCTTTTAACTGCAACAGAGTTCACTGCCTCTGGAGCACGCACACACTCACACACACACACACACGTGTACATGCTGACTCAAGAATATATTCATAAAAGGAGCCCATACAAACGTGCACATTTGCAAACAGGCACACATACATAGGCTCTCATTCGGGGACCGGGGAGATATCTGGTAATACCGCTGCAGAGGTCACTGTAGTCTTTCTTAAATTAAAAAGAAGAAAGGGAGCTGAATAGGCATTTTGTAACAGAATCGTAGCGGGTGGCAAAAGCCAGTGTTGGATTAGTCCTTGAGCTCTCTTTTACCTTGACTACAAAAACAGTTATTTTTTTAATTTCTTTTTATTTTAATATTAGCTTTTTCTTTTTTAATTGGTCTATGATTTTATCAGAAAGCAAAAGCTTATTTGAATTCATGCCGGTTAAGAATTCAGCTTAATACAAAGGGGAAGAAATTTAAATGCATACGAGAAATGCTTTAAGCAAAATATTTGATTATTAAGAGGTAGTAAGAATGTGTCCAGCCATGTTACCGTCCTGTTGCATAATTTAACATGTTAACATTAATATTTCAAGCATATTGTGTGCTTTGTAGGTTAATCACCCTGCAAATGATATAAAAACGTTTATGTTTTACAAATGTATTATGAATCTATAAAACTAAAAAATATCATAATAAAAATCATTAAATGAGCAGTAAAAGTCCAAAATGCTCTTTTTAATACTTTGGAAACAAGAGCGTTTATATCAGATAATATTATCTTTATTATCTAAGATGCTGTAAATTGTATTAAATTATTTTTTTATTCCACAGCCAACGTTACATTGGGCTTTTGAATCCGCCATGTCTGCAGCCGAGAAGAGGTTTTCCATCTTAACTAATCAAATACTTTTCACCATAAAACCATTTCCCCAAATAAAGGCTCAAACATTGCTGGGTGTCCAGTGCTGTGGAATTGACCTTAAAGCTTTGGTACTATCACTTGGTACACAAAAAAAAAATGTTATTATTATTGTTTAAAAAAAAGCTTTTTTAAAATCCTTAAATCTGATTTAACAACTATCCGCTGGATATTCTCTATGTTGTCTGCAATAACGTACCAACTTCCAAGAAATATTCATCTCTTTACTTCAACATACTTTTTTGAAAAGTCTCTAGAACCTGACAAATGTCCACAATTTTGAAAAAGTGCACACACGGCCAGAGGCGTGTAAAAGAAGCTGGAGAAAATAACCACAATATAAAACATAGTTCTGGACCTTTAAATTGTGTTTTTAGTGTTTACCTTGGCTAAAATCAGTCTAGTCACTACTTTATTAAGGCCGTGCAGTGTGGAGGGGGTCCGAACGGAGTGAGTGGGAGAATAACTGACAGCGAAATTGCAGAGGGAAATTATTGTTATTCCACAATTAAATTATATATACTGGGTGGAATCACCCCTGACAGGGCTGACCATAGCAGCACTGCTGATTTGAGTGTGTGTGTGTGTGAGTGTGAGTGTGAAACTTTATCCGTCTACCAAGGCCACTGAGGCTATATTGGCAGGGAAGAGAATGTAGAAAAAGAATCGGAAGGAGACAGAATTAAAGAGAAAGAAATGTAACATCAACAGAGTGAGCAAAAACAGCCTATTTAAGGGCTGAGTGGGTGTTAGTGAAAACACAGCAAACCCCCAGTAATGAAGCTATTTTAAGTTGTGACGACAATACTGGATGTAAAATAAACCATCCTTGATTTTTGTGGGTGAATTCGTCCTGCGGTTAGAGTGTATGTTTGGGCACAAACATATTGCAGATGCTGTGAAAAGTCCTTTCATCTTGAATTAGGTCCATTTCTCAAAGAGAATTCTGGCCTCGCCTTCGTCTGCAGGCATTAAAAACACACTGTCAAATGTGAAAAATGAACTGGTTTCAGATTAAAGAAATGACTGCTCAGTCTTCATTCTTTCTGAAACAATAACTCTTTGAATACACGAGGTTTCGGGTGATAGGTAAAGCAAACTAGCTTTATTTTCTATCCAGTGAAATTAATGATCTGCGAAACTTGGGGAAAAAACAAAAAAAAGACTGTGCTGGCTTGAGCACATGCTGGAACCAGCAATCCACCAAAGAAATTTGTTTTATGAATTTCAGAAATCCCTGAATTTCCTCTGTGACATTGATTTATGCTTTGGTCTCATTTCTTTTCCCTCTAAAAATTGGACTTCAAGCCATTTTAACATTCTGATTATTGGTCGTTATTTTTTATGCATTGTGCGGTTCTTGTACTCAGATAAATCTGGAACTTCCTGTTCTGTTTATATAGGCTATATCAATAATAGAAGAATGTAGTTCAAAATGGAACGTTCACACTATAGCTTGCCGGTTTATTGTTTTGTTTGTACATGCTCTCAGAAAACCTTTCCAACAGTTACATTTGTTGTGTTCTTTTTATTTTGTGTTTAAGGTTTAAGGTTTTGGTCAGTATTAGCAATCTCTTCCCTTACACAATGTATTGCTATATGGTATAATCCTCTTTCATATATCTACACAGTCTGTCTTTTTCTGTTGTTTGATATCGTGGACCCCATGAGTGATCTCATATTTCCACTTCCCCATGAATGTTTAATACATACATTGTTATCAGCTTCTATGAGTCCATCAATGATATCCCCCAGTGTGTGGCTTCGATGTTTGGCCTTTCTTTTTTTCCTGCTCTCATTTCTGTCTACAACTCCACACAATATCAATAAGCATTGGACTATTTTCGCATGCTGACTGGGAATGCACTTGTATCTCTAATTAGGTGTACAATGATACAGTCAACCTTTTTTTTCCTTTTCTTTCATTCGATCAATTTTACGTATGATAGAATATAGTATAAGAGAACGCTAATAGTCGGAGACAGCCGACTCAAAGCTTAACTTTGAAGAGCAGGAAAAGATCTAGAGACAAGACCATCGTTTTATCTGTTTATTAGCAAAGAACACGTTAGAACTCAACTTGAGAGGCACAAAAACACTTACCTGAACATATCACAGTTCACAGTAGTACCCCTCCTCAGTTTTCTTATTCTTTGAACAATAAATTTAGGGTTTTGCTTAGTTTCTTGGTTCTAATAGACTTTGACATATTTGTTAAATGCCAAATTTTCCATCCAACACTTGACATTGTTGTGGAATTTTCCCATCTTCTGTCCGTTGATCAAACAGAGGAGCTTTTTTCTTTTCTAGATGGGTGCCAAACTAACGAGGAGGTTGGAATGATATATAGTTCAGTTTAAAGTTGATATAATAAGGAAAGAAAGAGAAGCCTGGATCACAGGGGATGCATTCGATGCAGATCCAGAGCAGTATCTTCTGTTGGAGAGAATAACTTTTACTTTGTGACTCTGCAGACATTTAAGATGCACACTGAAACTTATACTATACAAGCCTTTATGAAAAGGACACAGAATCATGAGCATCATCGTTGAACTGGGCTCTATAAAAAAAATCCCTAAGCAGTATTCACATAGACTATTACGTTGTGGTAAGCATCTTTTTTTGTCTCAGTAACAAAAGGCCCTTAGATTGTTGCTTTTTTTAACCGTGAAATGTTGTTTTGTGAGTGCATAGTGACTGCAATATCCCCCTATGTCTTTCTGAAAATGGAGTCTGTTAAGTTTGTTTTTTTTAAAGAAAAATAAATGGCTTTTTTTCTGATCTGTTCCCTTTTCCCTCTCTATATCTCTCAATCCAGCACCCTCAACAACAACAACATCACCCTCATCCCACTGTCCAGCTTCAACCACATGCCCAAGCTGCGGACACTGTGAGTATAACACACCCTCACCCAACTACCCGGGTACTACTGACACACATGGACTCTGCAGTTGCACACAAACATGTATTTTGCACAGATGAACCAATGCTGATGCATGCACACACACAGCTGCATATCCACAAATAAACACCCACACTGCGTGGCAGCGGGGTCTCTGTGTCATGATCTAATCGCGCCATAATAAGAGACCAACTCTTCCATTGTTTCATGACTGTGAATAATCATGTGGCCATTACACACACTAAAACAATCACACCCCCTTCAAGCACACGCGGACACACACGCATACACATGCATCCTCACTTGAGTAATGGTAACCTCATTAATTCCACAAGAAAGGCCTGTTTGGGCTCTATAGTCCAATCTGCTTTGATTCATTAGATGAAACCCGCTCCACTGATGTTACTGATGTGAGAACACACACGCATTCACATGCAGCGCACACACCAATGCCACAACGTGAACCTCAGACCAAATCATCCCTTTAGACAGGAGGAAAGCTTTGATTTATGTGTGTTTTTATGTTGTTTTTTTTTCTTTGTTCAGTTGTGTAAAAGAAATCTTACAGTTGCCTAGGCGATGGCACAACATTTAAAGGAGTCTCTCCCCATATCTCCCGGGACTATCTGAAAGGCAGTACCATGTGTTGCATTCCTCTTAGCCACAGTCTGGCTGAATTCCATCAAGCCGGCGTGCATAGAGCAGGATTTCCTCCCCAAAACTTTAAGAGGCTCTTGTGTGGTCACGTTATACGACTAAACATTCAGCACTGGTGATAAAAACGCAACATGACTAAAGAACAAGGGCCGTGTTTGAAGAGTTCTACTACTTTTTTTTACAACTGTTTATGTTGTTTGACATTTGACCAACAACGTTCATCAGCAACTAATCACACCTAGCTGGATTTCTATTTTACCTTCAAACTCCTGCAGTTGTGGTGGCAATACAGTTTTAAATCAACCCTTTGAAATTGGATTTCAGAGCGCAGCGTTGCTACACTGTAGAGAGCAGATTGGGCACAGACTGCCAATATCCAATATCTTTTAATCAGACACCCTCGTCTGCTTTTGTTTTCTGTCAACACTGAGTGACTGTCCTCTCTGAGGTTTTCTTTCTTCATCCTCCCATATCCTCCTCTTCAGTGGTTATGCATGCCCTCTCATATTTTGCCCTTCCGTCCCTCCCTGTGTCTGCAGAATGCTTGCTACCATCATAAAAATCTTAGTTTTTTATATGTAATTTCCTGCTACCCTTCGATTATCCCTGAAAATGTCAAGACTCATTTCATTTGTCCAGTTTTATTCCTTTTTACTTCTTCCATTTAACTCACTTACCGGTAGTTGTTTTCTCTTTCCCCCCTACCTTACCATTCTCTATCTTTTTGTCTTCCTCCCTTCATTGCTTTTTTTTGTCTCCCTCTCATATTCTTCATGTTCTGTGTTCAGATCTGAGCCCATCCTCCTCTCTTCTCTTGTCCCTCTTCACCCTCAACCTCCTTGCCATTGCATTTGGTGTCTCTTCCTGCATGCTCCTCCCAGCTTTAGAACTAAATTAGCCACTCCAGTCAAATGACTCATTCAATTAAACGTTCAGTGATGTGATATGATTAACAGGTTTTCCTTCATTCATCCATCTATCTGTACTCTGCTCTCCAACTTCTCTTTCGGTTTTCTACAGCTCTGTTGTTAGTAATCAAATCACTTCAGAGTGTCTTTCATTCAGAAACTTGAATCAGTGAAAAGATTACAACTCCTGCTGCTTAAGACTGTCAGTGTTTGTGTATCTGTATGTATATATTTCATTGTACTAGAGATGTGCCCAGTAACCCACTGGGGAAGTTACTAATAATGAAGACACACAGACAGACACACACAGACCTGCACTGAACCACCACACACAATGCTTGTTTTCACCCGCAAGAAATAAGTTCAGGAAACACAATCAAGCTTACCCACAAATACAGTCAAAATACACGTACACACAGACACGGCGTTTTCTCCACACCCCCTGCTTGTTCCTATTCTCCCTTGTGTTTTAATCCTACTTGTCAGTAATTAAGACTAAGCAGGGGTGTGTGCCACAACGTGGCTATCTCCAGGCAGGGGTTTCACGATAAACTGGATTTATAATAGGCGAGCGGTATTAAATCCTTCTGCCCCCGCTGCTAGCATCAATGAGACCATCTCTGTTCCATAACAGGATTTGTCCTCTGCTTTATTACAAAAGGAGGCCGGTCCTCTGAAAGGCTAGATACCCCGGCTGGCACATAATACGCTGACAAGACATTCTGCTGTTCGTCTGCCCTTCTCCCCCCCCTTTCCTCCTCCTACCTCTCATCATCTCTTCACATGCAGTGCAGCCTGTAGAGAGTCTCAGTTCTATGAAAAAGCACCTGATGCATCCCACACTCAGCAGCTCTTTTTCATCAATGATGCGGGTGAAATTAATCTTAAACAGCAGTTAACCATAATGATTGATTATTACCAATGACAACTTTTTGCTTTTAATTCTCTGTAACTGTATAGGGTTGCTTGGCTATAAATGTCATCATTTTCTCATTTATTCGGCCTGGTGGAGATAGTAGCTGTGAATGTTTGTTTTTTTTCTGAACTGCCTCCCCAAACAAGGATAGTGGTTTGGTAAAAAGATAATAAGATTTTGATTTCTCGGTAAAAATAGTTATTTGGTCAGATGAATGGTGTGTATTAACTAAATGATGAAAATAGACCCCTTTTGAAATCTTTCTATTCAAGCTGTCTTAATATAATTCCTTTTCAGTCCTGTATTTCTGACTTCTTGGGTCTGGCCCCTTTGGCATTACAGTGTCACAAAGCATCCAAAGTTCGGAGAAAGTGTCCTTAAAATCAAGCCTTTGTGTTACTAGAATCCAGCCAAATGCTTTTTTTGTTTTTAAACATATCCAAGCATTGACTGCAAAGCAAACCCAAAAGGAAAATGTTCATCCAGCACTCATAACCTTGTGATTTGGAGTGGCCGAGCTGAACCTAACCCAAAAAGCAATGGTTTTGGAGAAGAGGCAAACTCCCGAATAAACTGGGATTTAGCTGTGTTTCCTTCTGTCAAGGGAGTCATAGGTTTAGAGGCCTTTGGAAAAGAAGAACTTCAAACGTGACTCTTCCTGTTTTTGTGACTGTTTTACTGACGCACCACTTTCTCGGCCATGGTTAACTTAACCATTCTTAATGTCTTTGCGGTTGAAGTAGTGTTTTTGTCTGAATTCCTTCTAAGTCTTTTCAGAAATCTAATATGAAATATGAAATTAATTTTAAGTGGATACCAAAATGTGAAGTCTCAGTATTATGTTTTTTTTCCATGTCTTTCCAGCCGCCTGCACTCCAACAACCTCCACTGTGACTGTCACCTTTCCTGGCTCTCTGATTGGCTCAGAGCCAGGCGCGGCTTGGCTCCTTTCACCCAGTGCATGGCCCCTGCCCACATGAGGGGCCTCAATGTCCCAGATGTGCAGAAGAAGGATTTTGTCTGCAATGGTGAGCTGAGACAAGCCCATACATTTGATTTGTCTCAAGTATAACCTTGGATGATAAGTCTTTTCTGTCTTGGTGGTGGTCTTTAATAAAAGTCTGCTTAGCAAGTTGTTCGTGTCACTTATATCCTCTTTAGTGTAGTTAGCTGTTTGATGGGGACATACACAGTGTAAAAGGATGCAATTTTTAAGGCAATATAGCTTTCTTCTCCCTATACCTCAGTGCCAAATTGATCATTCTGAAAGAATGTCATTGTGTACAGCCTGTAATCAGCTAAAAGCCCTGAATAAGAGCAGTCATGTTATCAGCTGCACACAGTCCAGGCTATGTTTATAGGGCTCTGATTCAGCCCTTTGCGCTAATAGACTGGCCAGCAGCTCTCACTCTATTAGCCTTAAGTCTTCTACATTCATTTTTTTTCATAGCAGGTCACCTTTCCTCATCCCCCTCTAACTCCAAATGTCAATAAAAACCTGTGTCTCTGCCTCTACTCTCCTCGCTCTTATCGTCCTTTCACTCTGATTCTCAACTGATATTAGCTTTCTTCTTTCCTCTGTTACTCCCGACTTATTCCATCCTGCCTGCATTGCTACACTTTCATCCTCTTTCGTGCTATTCTGTCTCCTTTTGCTCACATCTATTAAGTCATGTTCTTCTGCCCGTTTTTAGAAGTAGACCCATTAAAGCAATCATATATTGAATGAAATATAAGATTTCTGTGTGATTTGTTGCGGTATTTTATTCTTTTTGTATTTGGCTGTTGACAGGCCCAGCACAGACAGAGCCAAGGACTTGTGCTCCTCAGGTAGCCGTGTGTCCACCGAGCTGCAGCTGTAACAACAACATCGTGGACTGTCGTCGGAAAGGACTAATCGAAATACCTGCGAACCTCCCAGAGGGCATCATGGAGATGTAAGGGCACTTTATCAAAATGACACGCTACTCATTTCCATGTAAATGTGTCCCACATGAAGAGATAAGCACATTCGTGTTGACTTACAAATCTTTGGAAATCTCACTCTTGGTGTGACATTAATTTGAGGTACTCAAAGTGTTTTACAAACTCTATTCCACTGGTGTGTTCATGTAAAAAATCTAATCTACGTACTTACTGGGTTATTGCAGAGGATCATTTAATTTTGCACATAAAAGCAACTACTATTACTTTTTGTTTTTGCTTTCCAGCTGGTTACACATACATTTTTGATTGAGTGATGCATTGTCAACTTAGGCACTGTTGTATTTTTTTCCCACGATAGACAAAAATAGCATTATTCATCCAGAATACTTAATATCCCGTTGTTAAGTGGAAAGAAAGCTTACCTAATAGAAACTTAAACATGGATATACATCCAACACATACAGCTACATTGTCGTTTTTGGAACTTGGAATATAGCATGATAAATTAGACCCTGTGCCTAACCCAAATGTTGGCAAATTGTAAGTGTTCTTGCAGTAATTTCCTATATATTGCAGCCAAATTCGACACTTTTCATTCCCTTTTTCCAGTTCTTTACTTCCTTGACAAATATTTAAGCATACTCACACATTCACACACACCACTGGGGGATGTATTTGATATACGTATTGATCGCTGTCCCCTGCTTGTTTGTACAGAGGACAGCTCGTTGATTGCTCTGTGACTAAAGGAGCAATTTTCCACCTTAGCTCTACACCTACACAGCTCTACCTCCCCAGCATAAGTAAAGATTCCCGCTCACAAACTCACAAGAATATAAAGTTTTGTTTGTGCAAAGACAGCCTGTACATGGCTTCAAGTGTGAGTTCTTGGAGGATCAAATGCACGACAGACAGACGGCAAACAGCGCATCGAACAAGATCACAAGGACACACACATACACTCACAGAGAATTAGCATCGGATCAATTATGATAAATGTTGTTGCAGCAGCCAGAAACAATAGAGCATAATAGGATGATGTATTGTGAAACTTTTAATGGAGACAAAGTCATGTCTTTGAATGTCAATTCATAAATAGTCCTTAGTGAATGTGGATGTGCTGATACGAAACACTATATTTTCACATGTGCATTTTCACATTAAGTCTTCAAATTGACTAGGAAAAAACAATTAAAGTTTTAAAGTTGTAATATTTCAAGATTAATAGGAAGCTGGTGTGTACGTTTATGTGTAGTTACTCAAACAATTCTGGTAATACTTCCCTGCCAAACTTATATCCGGTTATAGTTGTCACTCACTTGTCCCTTGACCTTATGGATTTTTTTAAATAGCTTTCGGAATACAACCTCCTTTAATATGTGTTTTGATATTGAACCTCTTAAGTGTCTTTGTCTCAACCTCGCCCGGATATAATTCTGATATATGGTGATACATTCTGACTACAGATTGTCTTGGTCAGAATCCATATATGCTTGATTTATTTTGACCCAGCTGAAGCCTGTTGAAGCCAATGCAAGCCAAGAAAGCCAAGAAATCTAAAGTACAAGGGTTAGGATAGATAGATAGATAGATAGATAGATAGATAGATAGATAGATAGAT
>JABUIW010000031.1:5628439-5642907 GCA_013363375.1 Menidia beryllina | reverse complement strand
CACACACACACACACACACACACACACACACACACACACACACACACCCACACACACAATGTGCTATTGCAAGAACACAGAAAATGTTAACCACTGGCAAATGGAATGTTTGAAATGTATCTTAAGCAAGGTTAACTTACTATTAATAAAAAGAAAGTAAAATCTCAAATGCCATATGAAGCAGAGAAGCATAAGAACTAGAAAAACTTAGAGAAGAGTTCCACTTTTGTTTGTTTTTTCCACAGCAAAGTACACTTAAGCAACACCAACAATTTAATCGAAGCCATGCGTAGAACACAGACTGTACCATATATCTTTTTTACCATAATGTTGTCTGCTTAGACTTTTGAAACTTAGCTGACAACATTGTTCAAAGACAAGGTTTGGTCCCACTTTCCTATTTATTGCATTCATCTGTGAATCCCTTACTCTCCTGCTTTTAAAATACGTTTTGTTCTTTTTCTGATGCACTGGTCCCACTTCACCTCGCAGTTTCTGAAATTCATTACACTTTTTTAATTTCCTGCTGCTGAACTGCAGCCATTTACTAAAAATTAATGTTGGAAGCAACGAGCTGGGTTGGTTCAATTAAGGACACTCTAAGATGATATCAGAGCTTAATATTCATTCCTGCTTTTGCACACACATGCATACTCAAAAGATCACTTTAGGATTCTTTCAGCCCCTCAGACATTAAATTAATTAAAACATTAAATTAATTAAGAGTCATGGGTGCCACTGTCATGAAGTACATTACAAAGCATTTTGTCCTCAATATGCTGCTCTTCTCTTTTACCGTTTATATTTCAATAGGCTTGATTTTTTTAAATCAAAGACGTAGATCATCTTTAACATGAAATCGATTGTTCTTTGGCTCAGGGCCCATCAGTTCTCAGAGGCGTGATGATATCCTGCTGACGCTCAAACAGACAAACTATCCAGCATAACTTCTTGGTAAAGCTTAAGTGTCCTCACTCTGAGGGTGTAAATCTTATATTTGTTCTCCAAAGAATAGGCTAGATGTAACACACATACCCATACCGGTACATACAGTTTCATGTCCAGTCTATTTATAGTTGAGTAAAATGGCTGTTAAGGTGCCCAGGGCCAGCTGGTGGAAAGGTAAAGTTAATTGAATTTGTGAGAGGATATTTAGCACACATTTAGATGTTAGTTCAATTAGCCAAGTGTGGAATGAGTCAGCCCCCAGCAACACCTCCCTGTGGACTCACAAGCTACACGCATAATATTAGACACACACATTCATAACTGCGTGCACTATTCCACTCACAGGCTCAGAAACACTTACACGTTCAACGTGTAGACATTAGCTCAATTAAGGAACTACAAAGCAAATGACAGAATGGCCCTAGAAAAGGCAAGGAGCTGATTAGAGCAACAAACTCAGCACATTCAGCACTTCCATACACACACGTAATAAATCACCAGTTGACGACTCAATGCAGGTACAAACAGTAAGCAAAGTCCACAAATATGACTATAAACTGTTGTCTCTTCTCTCCAATGTGCACACATCATGCACACAAACCTAAATCATTGTTGGGTTATGACTGATTTAGTATTCTGTCTTGATTATCCTTCACTATGCTTGCTTTACATTTTGTGCTACTGATTTAAAGTTGTGGGCATGTTAAGTGAATAAATGGAAGACCATCTAAGCCATTAATAACACTCAGCTGTAGCCTCTGATCCTTCTTATCACTTAGTGTTGGTATGATTCCAGTCTGTAAGTGTAGCTGCTTTCTCAACTTACAGCCAATATAACTCATAAGACAAAAAGGGAACAACTTATGTTGCTCGTGGCTTAATGGGTCACATATGTGCTACGTATGTTATTGAGCAATCACATGTTGATAGGGTAAGGGTGAATGTTAATTACACCTTATAGACTTATATTACAAACTTCTAAATGGTCAAACACTGCTGGCAGTGAAAACAACTCACCAATGATGTTGTGTCCAGTTTAAATTGATGTTTATAATAATGCTATTTTAAAGCTACTTCAGTATCTCAGGAAAAATTATTGTGTTTTAATTTAATTTCTTTTTTATCATATGAGGGTGTTTAAAGATACTGGCTTGCTTATGTGTCCCAAGTCAGATGGTGAAAATATTGCACATTCTTTAGGCAGCCTCGGGTAATTTCTTATGGATAATAAAGCACAGTTACAAAGTGCTGACTGTAGGCTTTTTATGATAATAGCCTTGAGGCACATTAATAGCTTGGGCCCTATGTTTGTTCGTGCCATTTTATCTCTTCCTCTGTCTTTATCCCCCTGCATCACTTTTTCCTTTTCTTTTTCCTATGTGTTTTTCCTCTTTTTCTTTCTCCAGGTGCTGAGGATAATGGTTGCCTTCCTGCATCTGGTTGTCCTGACGTCTGCACGTGCTCAGATGGTGTTGTGCGATGCAGTAACAGAGGGCTCCACTCTTTGCCTAAAGGCATTCCCAAGGACACCACAGAGCTGTGAGTCAGACATACACAACAAATCCACGAGACAGAAAAAAAAAGATTAGTCTACCAGCTAACACAAATCAGAAAAAAAAAATTACTTTGTCACTGCATATTGTCCAATAACATATGAAGTGACAACACACAGTTGCATAAACACAGTCACACTTTGCTGCAGTGCAATACTGATGCTTCACTTCATCCTCTGCTGCTTCAGGAAGTAGCAAATCGTTTATTTAATACACACACAAAAAACTGTACTGAATGTTTTACGGGTGTTGTTAAATATGTGCTGCTGATTCTTTTGTGTTTATGCTTGTTTGGATGCTTAGATATGCTAATGTAAATGTATAATATCACAACACCAACAGTTTAGGGGAACTGTAAAATTGTACTCAGGTTATATATAAAAGAGATAAATGAATTTCTTTATCATATTTATTGGATGTTGTTAACCTTTTTTGTTGTTTTTCCTTTATGCGTCTCAGATGCGTCCCATTTCTATCTAAATACATAATTCTTGTGCAGATATATCTTTTGTGGTCACCATCAACCAGTAGATCAATAATTAGATATTATTCACAAGGAAATCTTAAAGATGGAGTGGCACATTTGGCTTGTGTTCATTATATGTAATTGCAAATTATTGCCTTAGTTTTTTATTTTATGGACAATTCTCTGTATATTCCACATGCTGCACTCTCTAAAATGACTTGTATTTGTCATTAAAAGTTAAGCTTGTTTGAGATCCTGAAATTAAGGAAGACCAATTAAGGAAATTTCCAAGATACTAATTAATAGAGTTGATGCAGGGAACGACAAAGTTTAAGTAATATTAATCAAGACCAGGAAATGTTTAAGATACTCAAGACTGAGTCTCTAACAGTAAATGTGAATTATTACACTTTCATGCACAGGTGCACAGACAACCACATGCACACTAGCAAACATATATAGAAAGCTCCCAAAGTGTAAAATAGGTGCAGTCTACAGGGTCAATAGCAGTGATTAGGTATTGATTAGGCTGAAGAAGACACTCCATCATACTGTCCACATGACCTACTTATGACCTGAAAGTGACTGGAGAGGCCATTAGATCATAAAGTATGGGGGCATCTGTGTGTGCTGTAGTGTGATTGTTTTCTTCCACTTTGTCAACCAAAATCTTATGTAGACTTGTAGTGAATACTGCATGCATCTTATAAACATTAGTGAATTTCATTTCTATGCATATTTATGCATGTATGTATGTATGTAAAACATTTTTTAGCTTTTCTGGTAGAAACAAACACTTCATTGTAAAGTACGAAGAAAAAGGAATGAAATATCATTGTGCAACCACAAAGGGTACTAAGAAGACATGGCATAATTAAATCATGGTGCTACATTTTTCGGTCTTACGATGTGTGTACATTTGTAGCATGCAAAATGTGAATAAATACACAATGAAATGGTTTGCAAATAGCAATAAATGTACGCCATGCATGCCCATAAATGTCTCACTTTGATGTGAGATGAGTTATCTGTCCTATTATGGACATAACATTGGCTTTATAAGATTTGCTAGTCTTATAATTCTGTTTTTTTTTAAATGTGTTTCACTTATCCTCTCAAACCTTTTGGTACTGTAGTTGAATTTATCTAGGAGAAAGGGCTTTTGTATATTGATCAGATTTTCCACCACATGGCTACAATAACTCAGTAAGGATGGTAAATATAAAGATGCTAGTTTTATCTAACTTCCAAAAAACACTTCAATGGACCTTGTACTGTAACACAAATATCATCAGCCCACTTCTCCTCTGTCTGCCACATTTTGTGACAGACGTTTTCAGACCACATTGTTTTGTAGTGGTATTTATTCAACCCTGAAGGCCTGTATGCGTGCAGTTGGACAATATAATAAATTAACTTGCATGTTTCTTTGCAGTTACCTGGAGGGTAATATGCTGACATCTGTGCCCAAGGAGCTGGCCGCCCTGAAGCAGCTGTCGCTGGTGTATGTACCTCTCAAATAACCTTGAACTGGATATGCATAAGCCAACATTTTTAGTTGTTTACTAAGCCTATGGTGGTTATGTAAACAGCTGCAAAAGTTTGGCATTGTTTTTTTCTGTGTGCATTTACTCTGTGTTTGCATCCATGCAGGGACCTGAGTAACAACAGTATTAGCACATTGGCTCCATACACCTTCAGCAACATGACACAACTGTCCACCCTGTAAGTACTAAAACAAAGTCATGCTGATGTGTCAACGTATGTTGTAATGTCAGAGGGGGGATTTAATACAGGCTGTAAATGAGGAAATAAAGTATCTTTAATGAATAAACTAGATAAACTGAGTGTGCTGCAGAGCAGGTAATCAAAGAGTGCAAAGATAAATCCAAAACACAAATCCAATTAAAAGAAAAAAAACATGCTGAAGACAGAAAACATATGGGTGTATTAACAGGAACAGAATGGGTGACAACACAGACAATAAAACAAAGAAAATCAAAGAGAACAAATACTGAGAGAGGTAATGATAAAAGTGAGGCAGAATTGTAAACAAAAAACTTAGACAAGGTAAAACCGACAGGAGAAAACCAAAGAGAATTACAAATAAATAAATCATCCTGTAGGACAAACCAGAAGAGTGGCAATATTACACATGCTGTGTAGCATTTACTTACAAAGAAGTGAAAATGTACCAAAAGCTAACTAAGGATAAAAGCATTTAAATTTAATAAATAACACACAATTTCAAAGAACTAGAACAATGTTGAAACAAAGAAACATGGAGCGGTCAACTGCACCTAGCTGGTTTTTATACACCCTCTGGTTTTTACTACTGAAAAATTTGCTTTTTAATTTCCTCATGTACAACCTACATAGTACAACGGTTCTATAATTTTTGTTGAAATACAGTCTGCTGTGTGTGTCATTCAGTCCCACTTTGTCCTTCATCTTTCAGCATCCTGAGCTATAACCAGATTCGCTGTATCCCAGGCCATGCCTTTGATGGGCTCAAGTCACTACGCCTGCTGTGAGTAGCATGCCCCCTCCTCATATGCCACAGTGAATTTAATATTCAGCACTCCCTTCTGGTAACTATATTATCACAGAGCTAAATCATGGTTTAATCACTTCCCTGATTTTGAGCCAAGTAGCATATTGAAACCAGGTCACATTCAACCAAGTTTTTTTTTCTTATGGGACTAAAAGAGAAAAAAATGTAAATCTGTCCTTTCTTAAATACTCTGTTTCTGTTTGCATGCTCCGGCATCCTTCATGCCGTCCATCCATCCTCTACTCCTTTTCTCTCCCTCCGCCCAGTGTTGCGTTTGATGGATCAACTTTCAGCCTCTGTCTTTCTCAGTCATCCATTTGGTTGTCCACCCTCTGTCTCGAAAACCCTCATGCATGCGCACTCACTATGTGCATGTGGATCCTGCTGTCTGACCACTCTGAAATACAAACAGCTGCAGACACATGAATCTGAACAAACTCTGAACACACCTGTGGTACACAAAACTTGGAGCACATGCAGATTAACACCTTGTACTCTCTGTCGGAGAAAAACTTACTGGTTCTCTGATATGTCCCATATTGAGTTATAGACATTTTCGAAGTCTGTGTAAAGAACAAAACATTTGTGATCTAAGCTTGATGTACTATAGAAAATATGCTACTAGATTAGCCTTTTCTAGCCGTTGGTAGTACCTCTCCATATCAGCTACTTCTTCAATCTGTCAGTGGCATGTTAGAAACCTAGAAAATACCTAGAGATGACATTTGTAATTTAGTGCTATATAAATAAAATTGAACTAAATGGATTGAAGTTGCATGTGGGATCCCAACATATTTGTACCTGCCCTTAACGTCTTCCACGATGGCCTTCAGGTGCGATGACCTCCCCTTAATTTGATATAATTTAGGCACATTAATCTAGTTTGATTGCTGTCCCAATGTTGTTGTTATGCGTCTTGGTGCGGTGTATTGGTCCTTCAATCCTGGCATGTCAGTTTGACGTGATCCACATATATACAAAGACATTTGTGTGTGAATCATGCATGCTCTCCTCATTTGAAAGTGAATTTGAATCTTGTCGGTGTGACCATCACTCTAATTTTTAGATAAAAACATGGATCAATTGATTTCTAGTATTAACTTATTAGAACACAAAAATCACAGAAAAGAAGAAAAACTCAAAATGTCAGCAGACATTGCAACCTAGTCTGTTCAACAATCTCTGATATGCATTAATGAGAAAGCAGCTTTAGTGACCTTAGTTATACCCTTTGAGATTGCAGCCTTGGTTTTTTTTCTCTAATTGATTGTCTCTTATGAGTTTAGGGATGACTTTTTTATTTTTTTTGGTTCTGTCATCCTTTCATTTTTGCTGATGTTGTCGTGGGGACTGGTCCCTTTCTGCCCCTGCATAGCAACTGGTTGCCAGGCAGTCATCACTGTCCCTTCCTCATTACCCGCAGCCCCCCTTGGGACCAGACTTGTACTGGGGCTGTTAGAACACCATGCACACATGCACAAAACAAACACACACGTATTCAGAGAAACACATAAAGACAATAAGGATTGACACAAGAATATATATGTGGAGAAAAATCCACACTTACGTCAGCATTCAAACATTTGTATTCAAACATTATGGTTGACGTTAATGCATGTACGTGCACACACCCATGCAGTTTGCCAATAGTGGTGCTTTGATAGGCGTCCCCTGCTACAGCCCTCGCCACTAATAGACTGAGAACTTGTTTCCAGCGGGCGGCATGTTGAAAATGGATACACACAGCACAAACCTACTCAACCTACTACTTTCTGACTTCTCTCGGACAAAAGTCTCAAAATAACAAACACCTCTACACAGTGAAGTCTATAAAAAAAATTGATGCCCACACGTTAAACTTCTCAACTTTCAGTTCTTATGACACAATTCTTTCCATTTACACACAATATCCACAGTCCATTAAATCACCATATGAGATTTTCTGTTCCATAACTGCAGTTCAACAGTGAAAATAGACTTTTGTTTTTATCTTTCATTATCCTTCATAAATTTTTCATTTATATTCCATTATAGAAATGGGTTGATTGTGTGTCTGCAACAAGGAACCACAAATACAT
Organism: Menidia beryllina; assembly: GCA_013363375.1. Taxonomy (NCBI): domain Eukaryota; kingdom Metazoa; phylum Chordata; class Actinopteri; order Atheriniformes; family Atherinopsidae; genus Menidia; species Menidia beryllina. The sequence goes on along the minus strand of JABUIW010000031.1, from coordinate 5,635,308 downwards.
CTAAATAATTTAGCATCCAGCCAGTCACAATGGCGTGTAAGTTTTTTGGGTTAAAAGCTGAAGCTAAAATAAATTATATATTTGAAATGTGCGTCTGTAAGATCTGGATCAAAATGAATGCCTAGGTGCATATTAAGGTTCATTAGTCATTTATAAACTGTATGTAAGATGCAGCAATAATGAGCAAGCTGATTAACATTCCCTCTTACTGCAAAACGTGTAATTATGAAAGCACAAGTATTTGATTAGATTAAATAACTACACAAAGAACACGATCGGTGAGTTGGAAAGTTTTTAAATGTGCAGTATGGTCATTGTTGTGATGAATATTTATGTCCTCTCTTGTTCTGCACATTTTTACTTTCGCCAGGACTCTCCATGGTAATGACCTGTCAACTATCCCTGAGGGGGCTTTCAACCACCTCACTTCTCTCTCCCACCTGTAAGTAAAAGCCCATTTTCCTTTTTTCCCATTCAAAGTGGGCTCTTTTGAGAATGAGTATCTAGAAGTAAATCTCCCTTTTGTGTCATTTCTCGTAATTGTGCACAGGGCCCTTGGTGCGAACCCTTTGTACTGTAACTGTGACTTACGCTGGCTCTCTCAGTGGGTCAAGGCTGGCTTTAAAGAGCCTGGTAAGAAATCAATATGCTATTAGATCAGCTGTAACCAAAATTTGGTGTGACCATTTACAAATATATGATGAGAGAAAAGGCAGATAAAAGCTGATAAACCATGATTCTAGGGATTGCTCGATGCACTGGACCCCCTGACATGGCTGACAGACTATTACTCACTACACCACTCAACAAATTTCAGTGTAAAGGTAAGTACACATCTCTATTTTCTTTATTCTACCCTTCTTTTATCAATAGAGCCTTCTATATTATTAATCTTACCCTTTGTAGTACATATTTCAAATGAATCATTCTTTTTTCTAAATGGACTTCTTAGGACTATTGACACCTCTTCTTGACCTCTTTGAATCTTTTAAACTGAACATTCCTTTTACTTCTTTTGATCTTTTATTTTCACTTCCCCCCTCGTCACCTTTTCTCTCTCTTATAGGTCCAGCGGATATAAGCCTGATGTCAAAGTGTGCCCCCTGCTTGGCAGCCCCCTGCCAAAATAATGGCACCTGCGTCTCAGATTCTGCCGGCTCGTACCGCTGCACCTGTCCATATGGATTCAAGGTGAGACACCTCAGAGACAAGGCATACATCCATCCATCCATCCATCTTCTCAACCGTTTATGTGGAGCCTACAGTAGTCAATGGGCGAGAGGCGGGGCTTACCAGTTAAATTATGACTGACTAATCAGAGAAACATGAGTGAACATGAGTGTGTTCTCCGCCATAGAACTCATAATGCCCTGGTATTCTCAGATCTACAACTACTTTTTTTGTCTCTTGTCACTTAACTGAGATGGAAAAACAGAGTTTCTAAATAATATGCCAGCAAACAATTACTTAGTTTAAGTAAATTGTAACTGAAAAGCTATTAAGTGTAAGATACTTTTGCACAATGCTGTATGTGTACACATCAGGCTACCCGGGAGTAAACGTCATATTTCAACAAAGATCTTGTGTTTCAAAGCTCAGAAGATTATTTTGTGTACCTGTATTTGTGTTCAAGGTCTTAAAAGATAGTCTTTTGATCGTATGTGAACATAAACCCCACAACCTTTTTGGTTTTTATAGTAGAACAAAGCATCAGAATTGCTTTTAATTAAAACATCACTTGCCAAGGTCACATACTGGGAAGCACAGACTGCAATTGTGTTTCTGTGTGTGAGCATGCACACATCTGTGTCTGTGCTTTTCAGCCTCTGCTGAGGTCCACGGGGACAAAGTTAATTAAAATGTGTTAAAGGAATCAAATAAGGAGCAACAAAGAACAAAGACAGAAGGAAAAGTGGGATGAGAAAAGGCAGACAAGAAGGAGTGCTTGAAATGTGACTATAGGACAAAGGGAGGAAAATGAAGAGCTGGAAGTAAGAGAAGAGGATGGCATGAACTAAAAAAGGCAGAATGACAGTGAGAGGGAGGGAGAAACAGCTAAAAGAAAGGACCAGCTTGGAAGATAAAGAACATATATAAAATGGGGATTTAACAAAACATAAATGCAAATCCTAGATGAAAAAAAGAAGATCAGTTTGAAAGTGAAACATGTATTAACATCTTATTTTTTTAGTTGGTCAAATGAAGCAGAAGCGATAGCAGCCAAAGTTGGTTTGAAATTAAAACTATGGCCATAAGGATGGGTGTGTATGAGTCTCTTTACAGCTGGATATAACACTGTTATTGTTGGTGGGGAAGCAAAGAATCAGAGGTTCAGTTTTACGTGTTTGTATTGTGTGCCTTTGCGAGTATATACATTGGTTGAGCTGCAAATTGTAGACTGGTTTAGGGGAGCAGTGAAGCAAAAGAAATAAGAGTAGAGAAATCTTTCAAAGTTGCTTGTTACACAAATGCATTCTGTTAAAAGAGAAATGGATTTGATCCTCTCTGACTCTGCAAGCAATTTTCCCTTCAAAAAGTTTAAAACACAGTTACGACATTAACTGTAATTACCTAAACTTCAGGCAGTGATGGAAAAGACCTATTTTGTTTTTTAACCGCAATTGCTGTCTGTGCTTTACATTTTTTCAATACTTTTGGACTTTAACTATATATTCTGCCTTGCCTTCTGCTGTGGTGTTGAGGCTACCGTGTAAGAACAATGAATACAGTGATCTTGGCCTGAAACGTGTATTTGTTTGAATAACGTAGGAAGAGAAGTGTCTAAAAGTAAATGTTGTATGTCTTTGCTGTCCTTTCCGGTCATCCAGGGTCAAGACTGCGAAGTTCCAATCAACGCCTGTATAAGCTTCCCCTGCTCTAATGGAGGAACCTGCCACATTCAGCCTGGACATGAAGACCATTTTAGGTACAGGATGTTTATTCACAACCAACATGTCACATAAACGTATGTTTTCGATCAAACGTATGCCAGTGATAAACAATTACAATGTGTGCGATTTGCCATTTCTTGTTTCTTTTTCATTTAAAGCAGTAACAAGACAACTGTTTAGTTTATATATTATTTAGTTTATTTGAATTAAGATTACAGGCAGGAGTCAGTTCTAAGAAGAAGTCGGGGAGTCCTTTTTTAGTTGTGGGTCAGATCCGATCCTTTCTCTTGCTGCCAACATTATTTTCAGATTTAATTTGAGAAACCTTGCCCTGTTTTCTCATCTCAGGGGAAAATGAACTTTACTTGGCTCACAGAAATATAGAGGATGCGATTAGAGTAGACAGCTTTGCTTCACTGAACAATGCGTTACCCAAGATAACAACTTAATTCGACCCTATGATGTCTTTTCCTGTCTCTGTATGTATTCAAGAGTGGAGTCTAGACAGTAACTAGGGGGGAATTTTCAAAGGAAGAAATCCCCTTCAGGTTGCTCTTTAAACAGTTTTTTGTGTTTCCCTTCAACCACTCCTAAATAGTCTTCCATAATCCTTCATATTAATGTTCTCTTTGATAGATATTAAACAATCAGATGTGGAAAAAGATTGCCTGCGTGCATTAAACTGAGATTTTTTTTAAAAGTTTAATTTGAGAGGATTTGAGGCTCTTTACATTAAGTTTTTTCAAAAGTATTGCATGGTTAACGTATTCAATTCGGTTACATAAACTTTGGTATTCATTCAGTGAAAAAGAGCTTTGAGATTAAAGATTTTAATGAGTTTATGCAATAAATTTGTGCTCACATGAAAAGGAGCATATGGCAAATATCAGCGATTTTTCAGGATTGCCTTAGCTTTACATTCACAGCTTCTTTTTCACAGTCACTCATGGGAGCTGCCCAACACAATCGCAGAGTTTGACTCCCGGCTACAGAGTAGCTCCATGGGAACATCAGGGGTCAAGAGCTTCCCATTACAATCCAACCTCTCCTCGATCATCCAGGATTTTAAATCAGTTTCTCAGCTCTCGCTTGAAACGCTGTAAAATGTTTTTCAGAAGAATTGTAATGCTTTGAATATGCTTCAAATCGATTTAGCCATTAATCATTACATGTAATCCTTTTTAAACATTGACAAACATTTGTGCATAGACAAAGAGACGAAGCATAAGTGGGGAAAGTGCACTAACCGATAACAAATGGTAATTAAATATTAGGAAATTAAATGGACAGACCATAAGTCTTTTATCATTCAAATAAAACATATAATTGTATTATGTAAAATCTCTGAAGAGCCAAAAAGCAGCCTTTCTACTATGATTGAATATTTTCAAAAAAGATAAATCAAATTCAGTCCCCCTTTGCTAAGTGTGTGTGTGTGTCTGTGTATGTGTGCCATTAGTGAATGCTTCTGTCAAGGTAATTAGGGTCTTTGCAAAGAGTCCCCCTTTGTCTAGGGTTTCTGACAAACAGCAACTGTAATTGAAAGAATTGTCATTAATATCTACCAGATTCGTCTACCACTCAACCTTCTTAACAAGGCCTTTGCCCTTTGCAAAGCTTTGATTTGAGTCTGGCCTTTAACATGGTAGCATGGTAATGCTATTATAGATCTCTTTACCCTTTACTGGTTTTAATGGTAATACCAATACAGGTGATGTATTTAAGAGATTTAGACAGAGGGAGAGAGTCAGAAAGAGAGCAAAACCAGACCCCTGTGACATTTTACTTGGGCATTTTAATGTTATGTAATCGGTTGGGGCTGTTTGATTGGTCCAATTAGATTGGTTTGCAGGAGAGGCTCATTTATCAAATGATATCATTAAAATGCCAAGGCATGGATTTGATTGGCAGACCTGTGCTCTCCGACCTTGCCATGTCGCCATGTTCATTTTTACCCTATTTTTATTAGTTTTTCTTACTTTCATTTCTCACAAAAGCAAAAAACAACAAAGCATAATTCATTTTTGATGAGGTGAAGTTTTTATCAGACTACATTTACTAATTGAGAGCCAAGCTTAATTTCTATGGAATTATTGTTGTGTATACTCAAACTATAGTACATCACTCCTCTTTTTTTACTTAAATATTCTCATCACATTTAAACATATGACATGTGCATTGGTAGAAAAGAAGTAACATCATCAAAGATCACTATAGTTTGAGCTCTTGTGTGTTTACTGCCTCCCAAATCAGTGTAACATGACAGAAACATGTCCCAGCGGTTGTGTTTTTACTACAGTTAGAATTACCAGCCTGACTGTGAATTTCTGACTCAATCTCAAAACTGTTTAAAAAAATGTCTTTGGATCTCAGACATCTTATTATTTTTGTGGTCATTTTGCACCCTTTGCATTAACAAAATACCTGAATGCAAGTGATGTGAGGGAATCCAGACTGTCAGGGTGAGGATGGCCAATCACTATGTGTGGGAAGGCAAAATGGACGAGATAAGAGTTAGTTTGAGAAAAAGGTCTGCGAGGCAGTAAACTTTGATAAGCGAAGTTAAATAAACCAAAGAAACGACAGCTGCAAAACAACATTTTTATTTTATTTAACTTTTCTGGTTTAAAAGACAGAACAAAAACTATGGTGCCAATAAGAGTGGGTCGCTATCTTTTGCCTAGTAGTGCTGAAGTGACTTTCCTCTCTGGGTTTTCTCGTTATCAAATTCTCTACATCCAATAAAACAACTAAACGCAGCAATCTATCGGATTTAAATGGAAGGGTAGAAACCCATGTGAAATGGCACTGAAATGCAAAGGCTAGAAAGAGATTGAGGGCTATTACGAAAGGAAATGGTGTGGGTGAGAAACAGAGGAGATGTTGTGTATTACTAGTGGGGGGTTCTGGTTGGCAGTGTACAGTCAATTATAATTTTCTGTTTTCACCCACACAGAACACCCACACTCTTGGTGAGTGAGCAGTCAGCAAGTGTAGTTTAAAGTTTCTACTCCAGGAATTTTGACTTTAAATAATAGAGATAATTCGGATTGAGACTCTTCTTTTAAAACTTAGACCGATATTTTGTGTAATCGATTACACTTTCAGCGCCCTCTGAGGGATGGTTGAAAGCTGAAATTATGACTAGAGTTTGACTACTAAATGTAGACGTGCTGTAAGCTAAGTTGCATCTAAGTCATAGCACAATATGTTTGAATACTAGCAAAAATATGTCCTAAATTCTTTCCCTTGGATGCTACCTATTCCAGGACAATCTGAGCTGCTTTGTGGTTGAGCAGATGAATGATCTAAAAAGTTTATTCTCAGATCTGGTTCAATCGTGATCTGATGAGAATGTTTTGTGGGTTCTTCTCTGCAGCTGCGTGTGTCCACCTGGTTTCGAGGGTCAGCGCTGTGAGATGAACCCAAACGACTGTGAGGACAATGACTGTGAAAACAACTCCACCTGCATTGATGGTGTCAACAATTACACCTGTGTCTGTCCACCCAATTACACAGGTAGAAAACTCACACGCCAACACACATCATGACTTCAGGTATCCACAATGATCCCAGAGTCTCCACACACGCACACCAAATCTTATTTTCCACTTTACGGGATTGTAAGTTAGTAATGGGACAGCTTCTCTGCAGTGACCTGAAACTGTTCCTGCAGGAGGTTTAAAGAGCAATCATACAGGAAGTAAAGAGGAAAAGGGAATGAGAGCAACAATGGAACTGTAAAGAAGGACTGTGTTCTGGGGGGGCAACGGAAAATGGACAGATAGAGAAAGGGCAAACAAGGGGCTGATAAAGGCCAGAGGCAGTAAAAGAGAGAAATAGATCCAACTTGAAGAAATGCAGCAAGTAGAAGCTAAATTGCTGACTGGGAAGTCAAGTTTTTTTCTTTTTGCACAGCAATCCTCAAACTCACACACACACACACACACACACACACACACACACACACACACACAC
>JABUIW010000031.1:5571155-5628429 GCA_013363375.1 Menidia beryllina | reverse complement strand
ACACACACACACACACACACACACACACACACACACACACACACACATACACACACAGGTACCTTCTCACACTGGACCTCAGTCAATATACACAAACACACACCAACGCACACACCAGTCATTAACATTGCTGGCACCGAGTATCCCCACTCCCCGCCAGCCACCTTACCACATACAGCTTTTGCGCACGCAGAGACACACACAGCTGGTTCCTTTGGCTCTGAAGCTCCACTGAGCTCAGTGAACCACAGCGTAATCATCAGGTGTCACGTTAAGAGGACAGTGCTTCACTGAATACTCTGTTTTCTCCAAACTCAGCATCCAGGACTGTCACATTATATTTACACCACAAAGATTTAATGTCAAAAGACAGTTGAAAAAGCTGATTTAAGGTTTTTACTAAGTGTTCAACAAATCATATGTCAGACTAGCTTTTGGTGTATGAGAATGAAAAATGATTTTGTGTGCAACATCACCTTTTTGATTGCCACATGGCAAAAATGTTGACAGTAATCCTCACTCACATATCACCAGAAAGTTCACTTATTACAGTTAAGGCTCAAATAATAAGATTGTAAAAGATACAATAAAAATATTACATAAAAAACAAACAATCAAATCAGTATTAGTATACATTTCCATTAAAACTCCTTTCTTTGTAGCCACTTTTCTTCAAATTGGTCAAGCTGGGTCAGTTCATGTCCTAACAACAGTCCTCCCTCTATAAAAAGAGATCTTAATTTCTTTGAACAATTTTGTATTTTATAGCTTTTAAGAGGAAAGAAACACATTACATTACAAGATGTTTTTTTAAATAGCTTTTAATTGATCAAAAGAAGGAATATAACCATTCGATTTCAAGACAGAAAATAGTTCTTTGTGTACTAAATATTTGAGATTAGATAATGAAATCTTCTACTTCAGCTTGTAAAAAGACATTGCTTGAAATCCACAGGTGGTTTTCACAATTCAAAACCAGGCAAACCATTGTAGAAATCCAATATTTTGCTTTGCTTGAAAACAGAGAACACTAATCCTACGTTAAAAGCTGCTCTTAATGAAAAGGTGTCTCATAGCTGAATTCAAATGTCACACGTTCACCTTCAACTGATCATTTCTTTCTTTAGTTTGATACTAATCACATAGGTCGTTTGATAAATGTTGATGTCTTTATCTGACTGTTCTGTGAAATAGTTTTCTTTGGGAGCTCAGTTTTCTCTTGCTGGTTTATAAGTTCAGCTGAACGATTGTCACATGTTGAGTTAACTTCAGCTCAGACCAGCAAGACTTAAGGAGAGGGTATTAGAGATAGACGGGGCAGCAGTAAGGCTGGAGGATTAGATTAAAGGATACAGAGAACAATGGAAATGTGCTTGACCTCTCTCAATTCCTTCCTTCTTTTTGAACTTCAACTCCTGTTTTTACACAAACTGTTTAGCCCTCTCGCCTTTTGAGTATATGTTTGTCTGCTTGTGGCAGCCCCATTTGGCATCCACTATTCTTAGGCCCTCCATCAACCTAGAGAAAAAGCTGATAGCGCTGTTTTATACACATCTGTGTGTTCAGATATGGCAACAGAAACAAGATCTGCATATATGTAAATGATGTTTTCCAGATGTTTTTCTGTTTAATGTTGCTATTTTTCCCAATGTCAAAGACTGTGTGTAAAAAGGCGAATCTTTGTCTCAAATACCTTTTAATATTCTGTGTTCTGCCTATGTTCCATTTCCAACAACATGTTTTCCACTTTCCCATGTCCAAAAGTAATTTTCTCATAATTTGGTTAGAAATTTCACAAGTTAAATACTTGCAACATACTGAGTTTCATATCAAACAAACAGTTCTTCATTACATACCAACTTTTTAATAGCACAAAACCATTGAAATTTCATTTGTTATCACCAGGTGACCTGTGTGAGGAGGTGGTGGACCCTTGTGTCAGTGGTTTTGACCCTTGTCAGCACGACTCCAAGTGTGTCCATGTGGGTCGGAGTTACAGGTAGGCTGCCAAAAGAATGGAGGTCATGTTTCGGTGAAAGTGATTTGAGCCCTGATTTCAAAACTATTAATCTCTATTAAAATATCACGGTTTCAAATTTAGAAGGAAAATAATGTTGTTCAAAAACAGACATTTTTCATACAGTTTTTTCTCTTAGGACTAAAAGTTCAATTAAATTGTTCTCTGAGCTTGTGTAAGTACAACAGGCGCACTGCCGTTATTAATCTACTTCTCTTTACGACATCTATTCTCAGTGGAACCACTTATTCAAGGGGGGCTGTTGCTCAGAAGCTACAGTGTTCACACTTCAATATGAAAATCTTTTGTTTGAACCATACCTTCTCCAATTTACACTTCAAAGTGTCCTTGGGCAAACTCGTAAATCCAACATTGTCTCCCAAGGAGTTCTTCACTTTTAGGCTGCTTTGGATAAAAGTGTCCGCAAAATGAACACAAACTAATGCAGGGTAATATATGTATTTTCACTTAAAGCAGCCTATAGGAGGGAGACCGTTGTTTCAATACAACATCAATCTTCTCTTAAGCTTATTGGGTTTGTAAGAGTTTCTAAGAAGTATCTTGAGCCAAGTAGCAGCCTCTGAGGCTGCAAACATGTCAGAAACAGGAGTTCCTCTAATGGTCTAATTTGGCTGGGTCCTAAAATGAATAAGATCAGCATAAACCACCATGCTTAAATGCCCAACACTGGTAAGAAATAAGCCTTGCTGACATCAGAGTCGGTTTTCTTTTCTTTTAGCTAATATCCGAGTTTTACCTGAGATAGAGTGGAGTTTGATGGATGTCGTGTGCACATCTGCAGACTAATAAAAACATACGTGTCAAACAAACTCAAGATAGGGATGGCCACATGTCAAACTTCAAAATGGAAGCTTCCGAGGTCACGAGTTACACCAGGAGTGGCAAAATTCATATTATTCACATTCAGAAAAGATCTTCATACATCCATGACATCTAATACATCCATAATCACTTAATCATTAATGAGAAATTGGTTTTCCTGCTCACACATAGGGCAAAGAACCAGACCTGCCACCTTTTTGTTCGTGTAAGAAAAATGTAATCAAGAGATGAGCCCTATTACTCTTATCTAATCCATATTTCTCTGTCACTACAGATGTGAATGCTTGCCGGGATATGTGGGCCAGCACTGTGAGCAGGACTATAATGACTGTTTGGAGAATAAATGTCAACATGGCGCAGAGTGTGTGGATGCTGTCAACGGCTATACCTGCATCTGTAAAGAGGGTTTCAGGTGAGAAGCATCAAAACAGCTCTGATAGAAATATAGTCAATCTCTGAAGGACCAGACTGGGAGGACAATACAGATGGCTCTTCATAATAAGGCACTTGACTGTTTCAACCCACTGAGTGCACGTGTGTGTTTGTGTTTGTGCGCAGCAGATGCAGCACCATGTGGTTAATTATACCAGAGAGTGCTGGCGAGAGCGACACAAATTCATCACAAGGGACAGAAATGTAAAAAGGGCGAGAGAAAGTCATAAACATTCAAAAAACAAATATAAAATATTGGAGATGCAGATTTCAGAAAAAGTGCTGTTTATGATTAAATCCAAGTACAAATTTGGGGTTCTACTGAATTGAGAAGGTCCAAAGAGACTGTTCACTCTGTCAAACTGAAAATGTGTCCATTCTCTCAGCAAGATTACTCACAACCAGTGTATCTTTCAAGTGCAATCCAAGGAGACAAAATTCAACAACTTTTATTAGGGGCTACAAGCACAACAGATCACTCAGTTGGAGCTTCATGAATAAGTTAACCTCTGTTTAATCTGTTTCCCCTTCAGCGGGCTCTTTTGTGAGAACCCCCCGCCAATGATCTTGCTGCAGACCAGCCCCTGCGACCAATCTGATTGCCAGAACGGTGCCCAGTGCCTGGTGGTTGCTGGGGAGCCCATCTGCCGGTGCATGCCTGGCTTCTATGGCAATAAATGCGACAAGATGGCTACCGTTCACTTCCTGGGTCGGGATGGGTACGTGGAGCTGCCAGGCGCAAAACTGCGCCCAACTGCACATATCTCATTACAGGTAGGTTTACCCTCTGACCCCTGGTCATGCAAGTCGGGTTTACAGACCAAAGCGCAGATCCTGGAGGCCTATGGTGCGTCTTGTGTAGTTTATAACATTCAAAGTTATGCGCACAGGAAAATTTTCTGAGGAGCTTTTCAGAAAGCATGTTGGGCTACTTGAATTTTTCCAATTAACCCATTAGAGCTGTGTATTGCAAAGCAAATGTCTGCTACTTCCTCTGTTACCATGGCCCACTGAACACTCGTGCCCACTTGCGCCTGTGAGCACAAACACTCACTGATCGAACCAGAACATATTTTTTCTGGACACGTGAGAGTTGGATCATAATAAAGACATATTTTCTTCCTTCTGGAAAGGAAAGTGCAACTAGAGAAAAAAAAAAGGAGAGCAGTCTAATTTAAATTTGCCACCTGTTTGGATCCATGTGAGGATTTGTAGGTGTAAGTGTGTTCTTGATTGTGCTCTTGCCACAAGCTTTCAATGTTAATGCCAAGGTTGTTTAAACTCTGCTAGGAGACTTGACTCAGAGGTAAGAAAGAGAAATAAAAAATAACTAAAATGTAGAAAGAAAGAACTACAACACTTCCTAAGTCAAATTGTGGGTTTTCTGTCTCTTTAAATTCTCTCATTCCTTCAAGTGTGCATTCTGTTTTTACTACACTTGCATCTTTCACACTTCTCCTGCCTCCTTTCACCTTTCCTCGCTCTCTTTGTTTCTTATATGTCTCTCTCCTTCTCTCTTTTTACCCTGCCGCACGGTCTTTATTTTCCAGCAGCTTGTTAGCAGGTGTTGACTTGGCTATGCTCCATTGACGCCAGAGTGTTAAGTGCTTGGCCCCGTGGCCCCATTTCCACTTGCTAGTTAGTTAGCGCTTAGCAGAGCAGCCGAGCAAGTGTGACACATAGAGTGTATGTCTGAGAAAAGAAGTCAATTTACCTGCTGTGAAGAAGTACATCGAGTAAGGTGGAAATTAATCCACCCATTCGTTCTCTTGTCATTCATCACTGCTTTGATCATGTGATGTTACATGCAATTAAAGGTCCATTTTCATGTTTCTTTTATGTATTACACGCACCAAATAGCCAAAGCATTCAAACTACTTGCAAGTGAGGTTAGACTTGTTACAGAATAATGTGCTGCTGAGAATCCTCAGGTGCTGACATTTATTTACATGTTTTTTTGTCTCACATAAACGCTAGGCTCCAGCCCTGACACACTCACACTTATCTAACTCAGAGGCAATTTTGATTCTGTGCCATGTACGCAAGACAAAAAAAAAATCTTTGTTGATTTTGGGAATCCTCATTACATAATGTATGATACCACAGGGTATTATAATACCTTACATACATTCGGCAGCTTTGGAAGCTAGACCCTGCTTGGTACGCAATAAAAAGTTTAGGTATTACTAATATTTTTATACCACCAAACTGCATATTGTCACTATGTAAATTTGACCATCTGTAATGTTGCTGTGACTTTAAAGTGAAAGTTGTGTGTATTTTTCTAACACGTATGTTTTTTCATAACTTTAGGTGGCCACAGATAAAGACAATGGTATTCTGTTGTACAAAGAGGACCACGACCCCCTGGCGCTGGAGCTATATCAGGGACACATAAGACTCATATATGACATCGCCAACTACCCACCAACCACTGTGTATAGGTAAGCCACACACAGTAGTAAAAAGTCCTCCCTCACAGGCATACAACTGTCTTTATCTCTCTTCCGTGTCCGTACCATGAAGAAGCCAAAGATGTGTGAGACGGATATGGGATAAAGAGTGAATACCATCTTGTCTCAAGGGATATAAGTCCTTGTACAAGCACTGACTGAAGTGCCTGTATTGCCTGTATAGAAAATACAACAAGTAAATCTGGGTGCAACAGGTGTATCCCTACCAGTAGTAAATCTTTACAGCACCTTTTAAAAAACGCAGAAAACTAGGACTATTTGTGCAATGATGGGCTTGATGTAAACTTCAATAAAACATGAAGTAAATTTTTTTTGCATTATAGAATTAATCCCTGTTTTTAATCTAACTCCTTACAATCAACAGATAAGTCATGTGGTATTTGCCTACAGGAAACTGATTAATTTGGCAGTAATAAGCTGTTAATGGCCAACCAAAATAGACATAGACAATAGATATCAAAATGGTTGTATTTTTTCCCACATTTACTCTCTGTGTACACAGATGCATTCGCATTTCTGTTAATACATCTGATCTGTACATGCACTTTGTCAGTCATTGTCAAGTGAATGCAGAAATATATAATTTGGGCTTTAGAAGGATAATTTGTATGTGTTTATTCTCCATGCTGTGCATCTGACATGGTGTCGGCATTATACTCTAACAGAGAGTTGCAGCTGCTGCCATTTTTTACATGCTCTCTGCAATTAAGTATAGTTTAAATATTTGTCGAGTGCAGTTTATCATTTATAATAACATGTTTAGATAAAACTGAGCCAGGCAGATCAGATTATTTTTCATAGCTACCCTTTCAAGGATTCTCAGTTTAAGCCTCGGCACCGTGGCTGAGCCAAACAGTATGGATCGTAATAAGAACAATTTGCTACCCAAGTTTCTCTAGTTTAATGTCTGCTTTAGATTTGTAGTCTTCTCTACTCATTTTCTGTGGTGTTATTCTGTTGTTCTCTGGGCTTTGGCTTGTTTATGTGGTATTTTGAAAAAATGTGTGAGCCACATCCTCAGTGTGACATGTCAGTGTTAACAATGCAGCATATTCTTAAAAAGATTTTAAAAAATAACAGGAGGAGGGGGTCATTACAAAAGAAGAGGGGATTAAAAGAAGGAACAGAAATGCTGGTAGGAATAGAATTAAAACCTGGCACAGATGGGATGTGAAGGATGAAAGGGTTTGTTAAGTGAAAGGACATCCAAAGGTGCATGGTTATTAAGAGATTGATATAAAATAATAATGTATAAAATTAATGGATATAAAGAGAGAGACAGATCAGGTCATAGGCAAAATCAAACAGACAGAAAAATACATTTGGATTGAGTGGACCTGAACAGATGCCTGAAATAAGATTACAACAGATAACTGGGTAGAATACATTGCCTGAGATTAAATATAACAGATAAATAGAAGCAGGCAAAATGAGAAAACCATGAAATGTGGTGGAACAGCTAGATGGAAGGACAGGGACCAAGGGATGAAAGAGGGATGCAGTGAAAGAGGTGGAAGACGAGAGGAGAAAAGGAAACCACAGACCAAGTTAGGGAATTATCCCTGTCTGGTTTTGTTAGCCTGATGTGGGCCACGCCTGGGAGGGAGACAGACTGACTGATAGCCACAGCCCAAGAAAGACATAGGGGAAGAAATTGTAGAATGAGAAAGAGTACAGTAGCACAGGTGGGGCAAGTAAAGTGAGAGATTCTGAATATGTCACGCAGGGGAGACAACAAAGGAATGAAAAATGAATGCTAAAAGAGCAAGAGAAAGATACAAAGCAACATAGAAGCATGGCTGAGCATAATGCCTAGGGTTGTGCAAAGTTATGTTTAGCATTAGCAATCTGGAGGAGTCTAATCCTGAGGCTCATTTTACCACATGCTTTACTTTGAATCTACCAACATTTGATTGCATGACTATTGAAAATGACCTATCTTATCTGTCTTAATTTGTAAGTACATTGTACTCTTACTCAAACCACATGGCTCGGCAGGCAGAGCAGAACACCAGAATGGCAGCAATCTGTGCAAAGCATTTCTGGCACATGTTAAACATGACACTGTCTCCACATATGGAGAATCAAGGATTGTATTTCTGTTCCCAAAGGTACAGTTTTCTTAAAAGTAATCTGTAGTGTGCACAAATCCAAATTTCCACTAAATTCTCCTTTGAAAATCCTCACTAACCTTATGTTGCTCTGAAGAATTCACAAATAGCAAGACTATACATTGCATGTATGAGGGTGGGCCCTGGTTTGACCCATGGATATGCAAACCATCTTTTCTGCCTGGAGTTCAAATGTTCTTTATGTGCCTAAGCTGGCTTTGTCTTCTTCAGGATGAGGACCAAAGTAACTTTGAAACCAATGAACTGGTGTTCTTCCACCACTTCTTTGGCTTAAAATGTTGTTTGCAGATCAGTTTTTATTTTAGTGTTTTACTATCCAAAACATTATACTGGGTCAGGATTTGGTAGTCTCAACATTTTAGGTCATCTGATTGGTCTCCATGATCCTGCCTTCATCTTGGATATCTGCTTTGATTTTAGCAAACCAGATCAGTAAACTTAAATTGTAAATGTAAACATAAAACCTACATTTCAAAAGAGTTTTGAATTGATAAAGCATTTGCACAACTACTACGTTGGTGTTTTGTCCATGTGTTGCTTCTTGAGCTCCTAAAAACTCTACAGGGGATTATTATGTTTGCTTTATGAAAAGGAGATGTGGACCAGGGTAGAGGACAACCAGAAGTTCAAACATATGTCATGTACACACAAGAGCATGTGATAAAGTATCGTACAGCACGCAAAAGTATCAAGAGGACATGGGAAAAAGAGCAATAACTAACATTAGGGAAAAAAAGGAAAAACAACATGTTGAAGGGGGAATGGGTCAGATTTGGGGGAAGTGACCGGAGAGAGAGAAAAAAGTCCTTCACTGTGCCCTCATTAGCAGCAGATGAAAGAGGTTACGCATGCCGAGTGTTAAATGGACATTTGTGTGTGAGGAAGAAGAATACAGAGCATGTGTTTGTTGTGTATTAATTCAATGCCCTTTATTAAATGTCACACTAATCTCCCATCAGGTCAAATAGTTATTCACCAGAAAGCAGAGGGAGGGATGCAGAGGTTGATTTGCCCATGAAAGGGTTGATGACTAAATAGGGTGGAAAGAGAGAAAGCAAAGAAAATTAAGAGGATGAATGGACTAAAGATGAAGAGGGTTTAAATTAATGGAAAATTATCCTTTTTATCTGTTTTGAAGAGGGTTTAAATTAATGGGAAATTATCCTTTTTCTCTGTTTTGACTCTAAAACAGAAAAATATGCTCTTCTTTTTTATTGTGTTGCAGAGCTTTCTATGGGAAAGAGCAGTCACATTTTTGCCTCCAGCTTGCACCATTTGTGATACTTTCATTTTCAAAGCATTGTGTTTGTAAAGTCACAACAAAAAAAAGCTGAATGGGAAGGTTATGCTCATGCTTTTGAGAAATGCTTTTCTAATAGATTTGCATTCCATAGATGTTAAAACAAAGTAACAAATCATCCGGCCTGATTGTGCAGCTATGCAGACAATGCTGCATTACTGTCCTATGGAAATATCACTAAGTTTTGTTTATGCCTATTATTCAAATTCAGAAAATATGTTCCTTCTATTTAGTATTTTGTTCCTATTTTTTCTTTCTTTTATTGTTTTGTGTGAAAATTCAATCACGGGACAGAAAAAAAAACAAAAAACTACACATTTCCACAATTAAGTACACGGCTACACACCTATTGTAACAGCAAATTCAGTTTGTGTGGCTTCCAGAACAAATTGAAAATTTAAAACTCCCAGCAGACAGAATCTCTTTATATTCAGCCTCTGATAAGCATCCATTTTTTCCACACTGTTTCTATTTCAATCCAAGGTTTTTAAAAAGCTTCTTTGCCCAGCTTTGGGTGAAAAAGGGGACTGGATGTCTGACCTGGATTAGCCTCCTTTAAACCACAGTGCAGCGGGTAAAGATACACAATCCTTGAGTACTTGAACAATATAGGTTTAAATACTAAAAGTCAACGGAGACATTTTAATACTAAATCTTATGAGGCCTGAAACAACACGTATTCATTCCTTGGCCTTGACATCAAAACAGTGAGAATCAGCTCTGGAGAGGTACAAATTTAATCTGAACTGGCCAGGCTGGTTTAACGAAAGCTAAAAGAGAGGGAAGGAAAACAGCAAAGGAGCTCTCTGTTCTGCAGCTGCCATCTCAGCAATGACTAATTGAGGTTACCTCGGTAATATGGAACTGGGATGCCTGTCTGCTGAGCCTCATGTTAATCAGATTGGGCAGTTTAACACACATATTTTTCTACACATATAAATGCAAAAGCACACACACATGAGGTTGTATATCTTCTCACAAACAATAAAATCAATACAAAACAGACTTAACATCCAAACAAACACATTCAGTATGTTACAGAAATATTTGCACAAGCTTATGCACAAATGAAGCAAATGGAGTTTGCAAACATTGTATTTAAATGATGGCAGTGCATAATAAGATCTCATTTAAATGGGTCTGCACAGATGTTTCTAATCCAAATATTGTCTTTTTTTTGTTTTAGTGTGAGATGAAGTGAATGGGTTGTAATTACATCTAGATTTGCATTTGAATTAGTTCTATGAAAAAAATCCTGCTTTTGGTTTTGGGAAGTCCCTTATGGTTTTTATGTGTATATGCTCAGTCAGGGCTGTAGACTAACAGGAAATTGATGTCCTTTGTGGGTTTGTACGAATACCATGAGTGAGGGGAACTCATAATCTGCTGTGTTTTCATATTTGTTTTATTGAATTCTTTAATGGGCTTTACATTTGGCCAACAATGCTAGCTTCAAAGAACTTAAAATATACACTTTAGTCAGCAGACATGCTCAGACATAATGACAGTTTATGAAAAAAAATTGAAGTATTCCATGTTAAGCATTCAAAAAACAAGTTGATTAAGAACATGTGAATTCATATAGATGTATTTACATAATTTAACGTATGTAACAACATACGAATAACAAATAAAAGCAGATAAACGTTTAATTAGGGCTTCTCGTCAGTGCCCGCCTCACTAATGAGTTCCCATCATGTCAGACTTTAAACTCACCTGCAGGTGTTGTTTGGACTTGGACACGCAATACATCCACTGCCACCTGGTGGAGCTTTTGTCTCACGACAAGTTTGTTGCTCAATGTGTGCATGCTTTTGCTATTGCATATCAGGTGTGTATATGTGTAATGTAAAGATAAAAAGGGAGTCTTGTGTGGTAGGTAGTAGATTGCCATTCTTTATGCCAGCAGGTGATCGTTGAACTTGGCCTTGTCTTGGTCTCTTTGAGTGCATTATTAAATTACACGGCCCCCCAATGGAAACTATAAGGGGTCTGAGTTGGGTCTACAGTTTTTTCTTCTTTGTCAGCTACAGTGTAGCCACATGCTAAATGCTAAGTCAAACTATTTCCAAAATAGGCATATGTTGTTTTGTTTTTTCTTTCTTTTACAGATTTTTACTAATGGCAACAAAATCATTTTAATTGTACATTTTGAAATCTAGATGCTTCGAGGTTATAAGGTTTGAATTCATACCTGTGATCTGTTTGGGCAGAATAATGGAAAGTGGAGAACTTGGGGTCAGTCAGTGGTTCATAATAATGCCTGACTCTTTAATGGCTCCTAGCATGTCCTTGTGTGTGTTGTAACCCTGATCTCTTCTCTTCTTTGGTTTTCTCCTTTTGAGTGATCAGCACTTTCTATGCAAGCCATACTGGCCCACCTCCAGAACTCACAGCCCTGCTCCACTGGCTGTTAATGCAACATCACTGTAATCGGAGCACTCTATAAACAACTGTCAATCAGGGCTGACTCAAGGCTCTTTAGCTAGTTAGCCAGTAAGTGACTGCAGACAAAGGGAAGTGTTGTCTTGGTGTTTAGCTGTGGGAGTCTGCAGCAGACCACCAGCGGAAAGAGCAGCTCCTCTTGTTCTCCTCTGTTTTTGATGTTCTGCTAGAAATCGGGTGAATGGAGGCATAGTCAACTTTACCACCCCACCACCTACCTCTCTGTCTCCCACCCTTGTACTCTCCCCTTCTTTTGGCTTTGCCAAACCACTGTCTCTATAGCTGTCTGTCACCCCTCCAGCAAAACCACTTAGCAGAGAATCTCAGACACACACATTCTCACACTAACGCATAGTCTCTTTGGGGTCATATATGGTGCAAAAGGTCATGGACGTGTATTCTGTTAATATTTATTCATTTAAAATATTAATCAATTTCAGTAAAAAAATATTTTTCTTTGAGTGAGTTCAGATTGTGAATAGTTTACAACTTGTTTTACCCCAAAGTGCACTTATGAAATCACTCTGGGCCCTAAACCTATATATTAAAGGACTATAACTTTAGATCAAGATCACAAATATAGACGAAATGAAGAAAATAAGTGTTTGACTTGAAATTGTTTGTACTCTGACTTTTCCAGTTTTCATTTTTTCCCCTCTATAACTTTCTCATCTGGTATAGACCCCAGCAGTAATTTGTCATAATATGAACCACAGTAAAATCTCATTTTTCTTCCATTTGCTTATGTGTTTGTAACAGCGTCGAGTCAGTGAATGATGGACTTTTCCACACAGTTGAGCTGTTGATTCAGAACCGCTCACTGAGCCTGGTGGTGGATAACGGTGCCCCGAAGAGCCTGGGCAAGCTACCACGCCAGCCCTCCGTTGACCACAACACTCAGCTTTACATCGGAGGTATGCACACGCAAATAAAGTGGTAGACATATGCACGAAGCACACAATACCTTTGCTTGCCCTTTACTGCTTTTGCAATCATACATACGCGAGCGCAAGCAACACGCAAGTATGCACACGCTCTAAATCCCAGCAAGGGTTGTGGTGGGGAAGTGGAAAACTGTTTTTTTTTAAATATTGCTGAAAAGAGAGAGCAAGACAGGCCGCCGAGAACAGCGAGCCTTTTTCCCCTAAACTGCTACAGAGAAACGTTATGTTATTGTGCAATAGGAGAACTGTAATCCTGTGTTCTTGCTGGAACAATGTATTTTTCTGTATGAGCCAACTGAGAATGAAACCAGACAGCACTGGGGAGTGCCAGTCCTCCTCTCAGTATGCTACGGCTTTTCTTATTCCCATCAATTTCTTCCCATCTCTCCTCTTTCTAAACCCTAATTTTTCTTTCGTCCTTTTATACTTTTTGTCTTGTGTTTCGTTCCCAGGCGTACCATCCCAGGTGGTGGCCTCGGGCCTACGACTGGGCCCCGAGCGTGCCCCTCAGACTTTCAATGGCTGCATCCACAATGTTCAGATCAACTCTGAGACACAAGACTTAAGTCTTCGATACACAGGTGGAGGACGACAACAAGGGGTTGGAAGCAAGGTTATTAAATACTGTATTTTTTAATTTTGCAAAATGAGGCCTTTTGTAATTATTAGCAAACAAGATATAAATGTTTTTAACTTAATTGTAATATATTGTAAGTATTGAAGGCTTTCCAAAACCGGTGTCTCCTCTTTGGTTCTTTCAGCAGGACGATGGCATTCTTGCAGGATGTCACTCTTGTGGTGTGTGTGCACAAGGTGCTTGCAGACAGGAAGGGGAAACAGGGGTCACTTGTGACTGTCCTCCAGGACGCGGCGGGGCTCTTTGTAATGAAGTGACGGCCTCTAATCCCTGTCAGGGCAGCAGGTGAGCCAAGGCGGCCAAAGACTCAGTCATATAGGCTTTTTGCTTCCATTTTACATAATTCGACAGGGGAAAAGCCTCATGTCACTACATTTATTTAACCTTCCTCTGGTGCTAGGGACCTTTTAGGTCACTAAAGGAACACTAGAAGTTAACTCTAGAGATAGGTTAAAGTTTTGGCATCTAACAAAAAGGAATGTGTAGCTTTTTCTTGATATTTCACATTTTTGTGTTTTCAAATTCCTGGCTTAAGTTGTCCACAGGTTGAAAATACATTTATGCCAGAACTGCATTATGATGCTGTTTTTAATTAAAAACGTATATCAGCTTTTTTTTACATTTTACTTTTGTAATAAATACTTTAATCTGTAATTTCTCAAGGATTACCATTCTAAACAAAAGCCCCCACGAGACAGCTTTTTACCCAGAGAAAACTTACAATGGTAACAAAACCCTCTTTCATCTTCCTCCAGGTGTGTTCATGGCCTGTGTTTACCAAAGGGTCAGTCATACAGTTGCCAGTGTAACGAAGGCTATCAGGGTCAGTTCTGCGACCGACGGCAGGAACCTCCAGCGTGCAGGGGTCAGAAATGTGGACGGGGCGAGTGTCGTGTGTCAGAAGGAGGCGAACCGGCGTGCCACTGTCAGCCGGGCTACGCCGGACCGACCTGTGACACAGGTAAAACCAAAATATACAATACGAAATCCGGTCAGTGCATAAATCCGCAGGGAAATAATTTTTCTGTGTATGTGTGCATGTGCAGAGCTCAAATGCCAGGGTGAAATGGTGAGGGAGCAGCTTAAGCGCCACCAAGCCATGAGAACATGCACATCCACCAGCAAGATACCCCGCATGGACTGCCCCAGATCCTGCCAGGCTTCAGTGCCCCCTGGTGTCTGCTGTGGTGTCACCAAAAGCAGACGGAGAAAAGTGGTTTTCCGCTGCACCGACGGCGCCTCGTACTCCGAGGAGATGGAAACCGCTCTGGAATGTGGCTGCTCCAAATGCCCGTTGTAACGGCACAGCAGTTTGTTTGTATCTTCTGCAACACCCACTGCTGCCATTTTGTGAATTCTACTCTTCAACGAGGCTGTCGCTCCACACTGATGAGCACCAGTGCCTGATCCATTTCCAATTCCTGTTTGACCGCTGCCTACTTGTTGCCAAGAGAAGCCAAGAACAAAACAAATAATGGGACATGTGTGCGTGATTTTTGACAGAGAGAAAATATATTGTAAGATATAAGTGAGAAACATAGAACTTATTTTTATTATGGATTTTTTCTAAGATGATAAAAGGACTGATTGTTGTTTTTAATATGTTTATTATGTAATGTGTTACATAGTATAAAAAAGTTATTTTCTGCCTTGTAAGAAGAAACAAGTACGTGATAAAATAGTTTAACATTCCTTAAAAATTCATGAATTTATATGTATGTGTAAATCTATATAAATATTTACCATAACCAAATTAATTTTATATCTTTGAAGTGTATTTGCATGATGTTAATGTGAGCGTTGGTGTGGAAAGCTGTGGAAACAGAGATGTGAGATAAGGAGTTCCACAACAAGGAAAAAGTGCAGTCTTTGGGTCCCTGCTCTTGGAGGTGATGAAAAGGGAACTGTTTGTGCCTAGCTAACCATCTTTACTGTGTAATGGACATCATCCTCACGTGCAAGTTAATACAAAAGACTCTGTCTATTGAGAGGATTTAAGAGTAAGTTTGGGTATTCTGTAAGATTGCTTTTCTGCACCGAACCTGGAGCCACGAGGTTTGAACATAAAGGCTGAACGGCACCATTACAAATCGGGTTTTCCAATTCGAATCGGTTTTAAGGAAAATATAACTGCAAACCCAGCCTTACGTTAGTGATGAACCGAGATTCAAAACCTATGAGAGCCAAGACAGCTCTACATGAGGTTGGGCAAGGTGGCACCTTAAGCAATAAGTGTTCACACAGCATCTTAATGGTTTTATTTTTTTTTTAACTGTTTACTCTCTTTTTGAGTGGACCAGGAAGCTTTTGAATATGCCTCAGTGGGTAAAACCAAACTTGCCGTTATTTGCCTTAATTACAAGTATGTCAGAGATTTGTTTGTTTATTCAGTTCATTCTCTTGTGTGAATGGTGCAAATGCTGTTAGCTTTTTAACAGCTGCTATTGAGCGCATGATCACCATGTGTCTCCATGACAACACACTGAAAACTTTATGATGGTCCACATTAGTTCCCAAAGGAAGTTATGCTGAAATGAGGTCCCTCAGTCCCTTTTTTCTAATCATTGTCTTTGAACACTTTAAGAAAAGTGAACAAGCACCAGGTCAAACAGCAGATGTCTTAACGATGCAACAGGTTGTTTTAGTGTGAATAGTTTGTGGTAGGAAGTACACAATAGCCTCATTTTGAATGTGAAACAGAAGTGTCAATAGCTAAGAAAAAAAAAACAGTGTTCCAAATTTAAAAAAAAAGAAGAGATACAGAAGTGCCTTGCTGTTGTACACAAAAGACACCTTTCTGATCTGATTTCAGTCAAGAAACTACGACGCAGCGGAAACAAAACCTCCTAAATGGTACATTGATAGTTAACTGACACTATGACAGGTATAACAGAATCAAAAATGAATAAATAAAAAATATTACACTACTACTGTACAGTTTACTTAATACATTGTTGCTTTGTTTACAATTAATGCAAAGAACTGCTACACTTTTCAGTTGATTTTTGAGGTTTGCAACATATCAATGCTTTCCTTATCTGTTAATCTTAAGTCTGGGCTATATCTGCCTGTACTTTTTCTTTTTAAGATACAGATGAAGCACTGCTAGAAAGGATTACTGATGTGTCGGTGATTCTCTCTGATATCACTATCTTCCCTTTTTTTTGTTGCTGGTTCTTTGCTCTTCATCACATCTTTACCTACTGCATCCCCTCATTTTTCTCCGCAGCCCCCTTATCTGGATCCTAAGGTTTTGCTTTTTGTTTTCATTGTGAGCAGAATAAAACACCTGATTTTCAAGTGATTAGTTACGGACAATAAGATATACCTTAGGCACTTCCTTTGTAAAGATCCTAGATTTGAAAACCTTTTTAATGATTCATGATCGTGATGCTTATGTTGAATGTTGAAATTAAACTACCATTGACACAACGGTAATCTTCAGTGTCCCAGTTCTTTACATTTGAATTAAATTACTGACAATGAAAACCATGGTTCTATAATAGTTTTTAGGTTAATTTGGAAGAAGAACATATTTAAATTTATATTTGCTTGCAGCATAACAAAGTAATGATAAAATGCACGAAATGATTAAGTATTGGTATAAAATATCAATTGAAAATGGTTAAACTTAAATCAGTCTCACCGTATCCTGCCAGTCTTCAGCAGGAGAAAAAAACGTCATTCATTTCTCATTGACGTCATTCTGGTTAACACAACTCTCACAGGGTGTCTTCAAATTTCCCCTAATGGGGACACGTTTCTAATGGCTGATAATGGATTTAAGGTCGAAGAATCTTCATTTTTGAAAAAGTCAGCTCTAATGACAGAAATAAACTTTCTCTAATATTGCATTAATTGCATTCAGTTCACTGTTTTTTTTTTTTACTGAATACACGAGCACACCCTGGTTCACTTTGAGGATTTTGCGGGAATTCATTCCTTTTTAAGCTGAGCAATGAGCTCAGAATAGTACAGTGTTTAATGAATACTGTTTCTTGACCTCTCATGCATGGCGATAAGTCTATCAATGATCCCTGCTTGGTCTGGTACACGGGCATGGTAACATTATTCCATAATAAACATACAAACCAATTAACTCTGTTGTCGTGGTTTCTAAAGTAAAGGTTTGCATGCCAGTTCGTGACATCTGGAGGTGATCTTTAGTGCAATCCAAATTTTCACAGATTGCTAATAGCATACTTTTTCCATAACGGTTCCAAGGAACATAAATCACAAATCTATAAGAGCTGTTTGGGCTGTTTTGTTATTAAAGCCTGTTTTAGTTATTTTTTGGGGAAATTCCTCTGTTGACACTGTTTGGAATTTTGTAAACTGAAAAGTTTTGGAACAGCTGCTGGATTTCACTTTCATCACTTTAACACAAGTGTTAGTTTATGCATGCCATGGATTTGAGATTCTGCTTTATTTCTTAGTTTCTCTTAAGAAGACCGTTTAAAACAAAGTCAATGTTTGATATGAAAGATGGTGAATGTGGCTGTGAGTGTCTGATTCACAAGAAAATTCCCTTTTAACTTTTGACTTACTTTGGCAGGTGTGACTAATAGGTCACACATACTAAAAAAAGAGCTCTAAAGAATATCATCATGGTGATTCTATGCTTGATCAATTGTGTGTGTGTGCGTGTGTGTGTGTGTGTGTGTGTGTGTGTGTGTGTGTGTATATATATATATATACTTATACATATATTTTTGTATACTTTACTTTTCATAAAACAGTTCAGTTCTTCCTTTCATTGCCTTCCTTGTAATGTACAAAAGATTGAATTTTGCTCTCTTTTCTTGCTTTGAAATTTGCAATATGTATTGATGACATTTTCTCGTTATTTGGTATTCTTCTATAACTATGTGTGTACTTTGTAAGTGTGTATATGTGCGATATGCACAAAACTGTTGTGCATCACCAAGAAAAGCTAACCAGCCCACATACCACAGCTAACTAAAATAAAATGTGGTTGCTGATGTGTAAGCACTTGAGGGTGTTTATCGAAAGATAAAGATGGAGCTGCATAGGCAAAATCTCTATTTTTTATTTGATCAAAAGTTAACTTATATTTCTGAAAATGACTACAAAGACAACTTATAATCTATCAAACAAATACATCCATCTCAAGTTTGATCAATCTACACTTCATGGAAGGTGTCTATTGTCAGTCTCTAAACCCAAGAAGTATCTCAAGTAATGACCATTTAAAGATTTAATCAGCTGCAAAAATGGAAGGTTTTTAGCTTCTCTCTCTGTTTTCTCACTATGAGCACCCTCAAATGTTTGAACACAGTAAACATATAAATTAACAAAATCTATATTTTTTGTTCTGTCTGGCACCGACGCACTCAACATTTTTATTATTTAGATTAGTTTATTTCTGAAGTCATTTTTCCACACATTTCCCACCAGTGACACTAAGCTTAATGTCTGCAGACAGAGTGGCTCAGGTGGTCGGTTTGTGGTCGTATATGGTGGTTGAATGTACAGAACATGCATGGGAGGGGTTTTCACATGACAAGGAAACAACTTAATATAAGAATTAACAACTTGCAGATGCCTCATTGCCAGAGACATTCTGCGACTCAGGTATGCCTTGTTACTTTTTTCTTGTTTTGAATTAAGATAAGTTATCTCATACAAAAACATGTTGATAGATACTGGACCTTTTTAGGAAGCATTGATAAGAATAATAAATTAAGCAGATTTATTCTTAATTTTTAACTAATCTCAAACACATCACAAGTTATATTCAAATGGGATTCTATGTTGTGCATGGAGGTTTGCTTTAACTATCTGTAAGCACACTTACACATTATGATAACTTACGTGTCTTTCTTTGAATATCAGTTTGGTCACAGAATTATTTGGTATCACAGAATCATTAAAGTTAAAATTTTTCTTTTCATATAAAGCTTTTTTACGTGTTATATCATTATATCATTGCAGTTACATTGTTTTAACTTGACAATACAGAATTTTTTCTCTTTTTCTCATCATGGACCTGTTGTGGTTATCTTTTAGGCTCGGTTCAGGAAACCTCCTGCTCTCAACTGCACGCTCTTTGACTGCTGTCTAACTACAACAGGTACGGCACTTGCTGCTCATAAGTACTTTATAGAAAAAACAGTCCTCAGCCAATAATTTTGGACACAACAACTTATCTAGAATTAAAGGCTATATATATATATATATATAAACAAAATCATTTTTTTCCACTGTAGGTTTCCCTTTAATGCTGTCTTTATTTTTCCATCAGGAAATCATGAGGGTCCTAATTGTTTGTGTGTTGCTGGAGGTTGTTGTGTGTACCACGGTCTTTTTGGACAAAAAGACAACCCCGCCAGGGTACAAAACCTTCCTAAGACGGCATGTCAGAGGCACCATGAGTGTCGAAGAATGTGATAACGCCATGCAACGCATAAATAAAAAAATAAAGGAATGCAAGCCGAAAAATACATTTATTCTAAGCAGCAAAGAGAAAGTGAGATCTATCTGTCAGAGTGATGGAGAGCCGGTTGAAGAAAACATGACCAAAAGCCGTGAACGATTTGAAATTATTGTGTGTAAAGTAAAAAAGGTCCGTGGGCGTGTCCCGGAGTTTCCAAATTGTAAATATACTGGGAACCAAGACAATAAAAAGGTGATTATCAAATGTGAAAAGGGTTATCCTGTGCACTATCATGGAGACATTAAGACCTGTGAGAACTGACTTAACTCAGTGCATAAAGATGTTTCCATATATGTCTGTTCACTTTGATGTTCTGTCTGCTGAACAATAAAATCCTATGCAATTAGTACATGTTGTATGGTATGATTTGAATATGCATATATTGCACACATGTTTGATTGCTTGCAGTTTTCATTACTCAGTATGGTGCTAGAAACAGAAAATTGTGTAAAGAAGGACTTAAACTCTTGAGTAGTTGTTTTGTGTTGGGTTTTTACAACCAATGTTCAGATATCTAAAAAAAAAACTCCTCAGAGATACATATTAACCTAAAATTTTTCCTAATTTAGGTCTGAATCAGGCATCGTAACCTTAAAGGAAAAGAGCTGATAGCAATTGATATGTTCAATGCAAAGTTAAGCCTTGTTCTTAAAAAAAAAAAAAAAAACCTTTAGCAATTTCTTAATGTTTGCTTATATTTCCTAAACATAAATATAGGTAAAAGTAGGTCATTGCACCCAACAAATCCACAGGCAGGAAACTCTAAATAGAAGTGATAATGTGATATTGTAGACAGCCTTTTATTGGGTCAGCCTCTGACATAACTGAAGACTAATATCTCAGAAGAGGTAAAACATGTTTGTCAGGATGTTCAAAAGAGTACGTAATGAGTTCAAAAGCTGTGGCTGTGGTCAGACAAACTGACAAATCCCATCCCAAGTATTCAGAACCAAACAAGGCTGGCAGATTTTTAATTTCATGACATAAATTCTTCAGTGTGATAATTAGTTGTGTTCACTTTGAAAGATACTATTTATATTTTATCTATGTTTGATGCAATAGGTCAAAAATATATCACACCATACTTTAAAGTTTCTACTCTTGTTACAATTGAAACACATTAATAAATACCATGAAACTTTATCAGACGCAGTCTTCCAACAATGAATCCATCAGGAAAAGGAACTAGATGATTGGATTTGAGTGTGACCAACAGGTGGCAGCATTACAAAATGATAATAGTTATATGGTTTGTGCAGATGTCGGATATCAGAGTTAGGAAGTGAGGCAGAAACAAGGAGGGTCTACGGGCAAAACTAAGCATATATTCCCATCAGGAAAGAAACACGAAACATGTGTTCAGACATACATGCATGCTATCACTCAGATTTCGGGTCTATTTAAACTGCATGTTTGATATATTTTTGGCAGGATAGATATCCCACACATGCACTGGGAGAACATTAAGTATTCAAAATCAAAATTCAACACAAAGCTGTCTGTACCCCTAATGTAAGTTCTGGCCCATAGCAGTTTGCTCTATATCATCACAATGATTTTAAACATGTAAATATTTAGCATGATAATAATGTGGGATAGTTTAAGACTGCTGAGCAGCTGCAGCTTTGTGGTAATGTTTGAAATGAGGGCTGATTTGTATATTAAAGGTCTGTGCTCATTTCATGAAGGAAATCTGCCTTTAGTGGGCAGACTACTAGAAAAGTACGAAAAGAGACTGACTTTTTAGATCAGGGATCTCAAACTCCTGAACTCGAGGGCCTCTGTCCTGCGGGTCTTAAAGCCTTCCCAGATTCAAATCTATGTATCACTGGGGAGGCAGGTACACCCTAGACAAGTTGCTGGTCCACGAAAATGTCTAAAACCTGTAAGACATTCACCCTCAGGGAGTTTAAGATTCCTGTTTTAAATACAGTAAATCATACTGATCACTTTTGTTATGACCACTTACTAATCTCTGAAATGAGCTCGTTAGTTTCCCCACCATCAGTGCTTTTGCTCCTGCCCTGAAAGAGCTCTCACATAAGCTGAGCCCCTGTGTGTGTGTGTGTACAATTGTCCTTCTCCTGTCCCAAACCAGGTCAATTTAGTTCAAGTCGGGTTACTGGGTTTCAGGTCATCGGACTGCTGAAAAACAAATGCTCTTACTGGAAGCAAAAAGCTGTTGCAACAGACTCTTGCAAAAGCAATGCAGGTCAACCATCACCTTTTCTTCTGAAATACCAAAGTGTAAACATCAGTGGCTTCTAAAACCATTAGACCTCACCGATCCAGTTAGGCCTCACACACCAGCCTGCTACACAACCATAAAGACACTGCACTCAGAATCAGTCTTTTAATGTGACTCAGACCACGTTGCGCCTTTTGTTCTTTGACCTACTTGTTCTTTCTCTCTTGACTTGTTTCACAAAAGAGAAATTTGATTAGAAATTGATGGGTGTTAAAACTGTGCTTGAAGGAAACGATTGAATCATTCAAAGCTAAATCAGAGATTAGACATGTTACATATGAGCCAAAGTTACTAAAGTTACTAAAGACAATGTCTTATTTAAATGTGTCGTGGCTTAGAAATTCTTCTTTACAAGAATTTTAAAAACTTGCATTTTCAGTGAAATATTGAAAGAAGAAAAGGTCTATTGTGTTAACTCTAAAGTTGAAATATGGCACCTCTGACAAGGAAGTTTACGACAAACAAGCTCTGAGAATTGGATAGATGTGTTGTTGATTGTTGGTTCCAGTTATTAGTCTAGTCTTTTTACAGAAATAGAAGATATAAACTGTGCTGCTTGTTCTATTGTAAAGTATTTGTAGAATGAGCTTGTGTAAGGTTGGATTTGAAATTGTTTTTAGCCTTGTTACTGTATTTACACAAAAGAGTAAATTAAACATCCCTTGCAGTTTAACAGCCTCTGACCTGAAAATCTGGCCCACTTTGTTTTATGATTAGGAACCCAAAGTCCAAACTGAATCCTATAAATAAGACAGTCCACAGGGACTAACCACGGATCTCTGAGTCAACGATACAGGTAATTTTTATTCTTCAGAGGGTTTCGTTTATATAAACTTTTTGTTCAGTTATATGTAACCTTAAACGACAATACTAAAATAAGAAGCCACATGTCTAAAAGTTTTGTATTTTATGTTATCTTGAATCTTTATCATTGTACTTTTTCTTTACAGATCATCAAAGTCCAATCTTTTTGGAAAACGGTATGACTTTTGAATAACTGCTATTTAAGTATTGAAGTGTGATATACATTTTAAAACATTTACACATTTTTGTCTCCAGGGAATCATGAGGATCCAGTTCACATGTTTGCTTCTGCTTTCCACCACTGTTTTCTGTCAGGATACTCGTGCCCGTTATGAGAAGTTTATAAACCAGCATATCAAAGCTGACATGACAGCTGACCGATGTAATTCTGTAATCACTCAAAAACGGATCACCATAACCGACACCAATGACTGTAAACCGACCAACACCTTTATCAGAGCCACCACCAACCTTGTGAAACAAATCTGTCTACAAGCAGGAGAGCCCTACGGCACCATGAGAAAAAGTCTTCTGCCTTTCGACATTGTTGTTTGTAAACTGAGAAACGAAGGGGCCAAGCGTCCACGCTGTGATTACAGAGGCCAAACGCGGACCAGGAGAATCGCAATCAATTGTTTGGATGGCTTTCCTGTGCACTTTGACAGAGATATTGTACACTTTGAAAACTGATTTTCTGCTCTGCCTTTCACTTTCTTGTTAATTAAAAATAGTCTTGGCAAATTAGTTTTTGGTTTTGTGGTCATGTTGTATAAAATAATGTGCAAACCCACAAACACAGACGTAAAAGTATATAGATATCGACATAAAGATATCTATATTTATTCATATTTATTCTAACACGGTCCTACCTCGATCCCTGGATAGGGAACATTTCCCAGCTTCATGACTTTGTTTCTCTAAGCCTTATCACCATGTCCTAAATGTATCACATGTGTCCTACAAGAAATAGCTGCGTGCTTTAGAATTTAAACTGCCATTAAAGTGAAATGAATGATGAAAAGTTTGGAGTGTACTATTATCAAGGCTTTGCGATCAGGGAAAATGAACTTTGATCAACTGGGATCAATTCTAATGCATCTGCTGACTTAGGCAAAACCAAGGGCCTCCACAAACAAATTAAATGAGCTTCATGAAGGCACAAGACTGTTAGCGTAGAAATACGAACAAATCATGGAATTTTGTGAAAAGTATCTTCTAAAACTTTGGCTGAATTTGAAAACGTTAGTTTGTATTTTCATAGCTGTTAACAGAATAATAACATTTTTCTTTAAAATGCCTTGCAGACATTTTCATGGAATAACTGACATAGCCAGAAGATGGCAGCAGCGTGAAGGCCTGCATGATCACATCATTTTGGGAACTTTGTCTCGCTGGCAGATAGACAGAACAATGA
This sequence comes from Menidia beryllina, assembly GCA_013363375.1. Taxonomy (NCBI): domain Eukaryota; kingdom Metazoa; phylum Chordata; class Actinopteri; order Atheriniformes; family Atherinopsidae; genus Menidia; species Menidia beryllina. The sequence goes on along the minus strand of JABUIW010000031.1, from coordinate 5,604,282 downwards.
ATCCTATTTTAAACCTTACCCTCTATAATTTTTTTTTTAAAAAGCATCAATTGTATCCAAAATGCAATTTGCATTAAAACTACCACTTTTTCTATCAGTTTAGCAAAGTTTCTGAAAACCTGGGTGGCGTCATTGACAACGTGCCTGCAGTATTGACATACTCTGACTGTATTGCATCACACTTTAAGTCACGTCCAAAGCATGTTTAGATCAGCTGCCAAGAGCCAAAATGAATACCAGGGTGTCCTTCTCTCCTAAAACCTCTATGAACCAAACACACTTTTATTTCAAAATCTCTATTCTTCTCACGCTCTGTCATTTTGAAAGAGTTAAATTGATACCCATCAATGTTTCCTCCTGTAGAGTTTCATAAAATTAAAATGAGACATTTATAAAACTGAAACTAAAACTAAAATTTGAATTTTTAACAATTGAAAATTACCTTGAATCTATAAGATTGGCTTAAAACTAGAAAGTTCTAAACCAAGTAACAAACTCGAAAACTGTTGGTAACCCAAGGTAAAATGATACTTTTCATGTAACCTTAGCCCTCGTGCTTTGCCATCATGAGAGGCTGTAAACCAAAAAGCTCTGTTCTCAAACACTGATTGAATATATTTAATGTTTCTACTCTGCAAAGTGCGGAGGTGTAAGCAAATAAATGTTTCTCATTTTTTGATAATTTGAAATCAGCCTGTTTTCTTTACTTCCATGTATCAGAAAAACTGTCTCTTCCCACCACACAGTGGCAGCAGTGCAAAGGGAAAGTGCCTCCATTTAATGCAGTGCTGGATCAAAACAAGAATACTCATTTGATCATTGCTGCTTTAACATATTTAATTATAACTCAACTTTTTGTTCTTTGAAACAAAATAATAAAGCTGTGCAAAAAGAGTATTTCTCTTGGGTTTGATAGGGTCTTTTTATTTTTAGAAGCAGTAGGATGATAGTGAACTCAGACCTTTGCATGGCATGTTGAATATGGATAATTAATTTTCCTGCTCAAGTTTGATTGTTATTGGGTCAGGTTTTCCCCAGGACAACTACAAGTTGGAATTCTTCCAATAAAATCAGTTTTTATCATTAATTAGAATACTTTACATCTAACATTGTAACCTTGATGCTTCTGGCTGCATGTTTAGAGGTTTGGTGAACTTAAAAAGCTTTTTTTTCTGCGCCTTAAAGAGATTATTAGGTAGCCATTGTTAAAAATGACATAAAAAAACTTATATTGTTATGTCTTATGGTGAACTTTGGACTTGCTGACTGAAACTGTCAGTTAGAAAGTGTGTTAAGCGTTGCTTAAAAGGATGACCTAATGCATATTGGAGAGACCATTTGAACTTTGCAACAGTTACCAGGAAGACCAATTAAAAAGTTTTGAAGTAGTCCCCTCCCATTTCCTTATTTCCTCCCATTTTAATGCCACAATGAGATTAATCATTTTGTTTAACAGATGTCTCCAGTGAATTAACAGGACAATGTTGTTTTTGTTTTGTGTAGCTCTTGTGGTTCCAAGCGGACGTGAGTATGATGACAAGCTTCTGTAATATTTCAGCAATGTTGAACAGTATAGATATAAAATGAATAATTGGATTTGCAGGATGCATGGATTGCAAGAGCTTTGCATCAAAGACGGCCCATGTCGGAGACGATGTCACGCTCAAATGCAGCCGAGAATCATCATCAGTAGGATACTTATTTTGGATGAAACTTGTGGTTGGAAGCCTGCCTGAAATCTTGGGAGCAGCATACACATTTTCAAATGGCGTTGTGAAAACTCCTCCAGGAATTATTGCCGAAATAGAACGTGGGACATTTGTTCTTCGTATAACCAAAGCAAAGCTGAGTGACAATGCCATCTACTACTGTGAAGAAATTATCGAACTGCGGAAGAGATCTCTGAATATTACTTTTGTCAGAGTCCAAGGTGCGGTAAATGGAAAAGTGAATACCTTATTTATAGCGTTGACCATGCTGATTATGATGCAATGTCTATTTAAATGAGAAGATAACCAAAGACTCTCCTCCTCTTTTAGAACAAAAAGATCCATTACCCTCAACCACCCCAGAGCCTCCATCTGTCCCGGTCCATCATGGGGACTCTGACACTGTCCAGTGTTCAATTCTTTCTGAAAATAACAGTAAAATGTGTCCAGAATTTCATAAAGTGTGTGTGTTTCAAACCAAATCTGGTGAATCCCAGGTCACTGGGATGTGTAGTCATGACCAGAGTGGTGCTGAGAAAAACTTGCCTCATACATGTCTTTGCAATTTCTCTCTGAGCAACATCAGCACCTCTGACTTTGGGACTTATTACTGCACTGGGGTCACATTAGAGCAGATGTGTTTTGGAAATGGAACAAAAATGGATACGGAAGGTAAACCCTCATTTGTTTGAATCAATTTAACGCTTTGCATGCCTAATGTCAGGTTACAACAACCCAACCCAAAATTATTCTCTGGTCTGATGTTTTATCATCTTCTAAAGCACGATTAGATTAACGATCATCTTTTAATAACACATTACCCTTTTTTCCTTTTTTTATAGCCTCCCGCCCTTTATCTGAATCCCCCACTACCACTGTGGTTCTATTTTTATTGTGTGGTGCCTTGGCCGTGAGTTTAACTGTTATTGCTCTACTGATTTACACCATCAGGAAAAATAAAAAATGTGAGTGTTGCAAAGCTATAAAACACCAGTTTAAGACAACAGTTATCTGTTTTTTTTTCTCCTTTGGAATATTCGCTGCTGATTCTAATTCAGAATTTGTATTCTATAATGCAGGTGAAGTTTATGCTGAAAACATTACTGGTCAACAAAATGAGCAGGTAAGTTGATGTGAATATTTTACTGATAAATGAATGAGGTAATTAAACATGTTCTAATATTTTCGTCCTATTGCTACAGGCGGAAGAAGGTGATTTGGTTTATACTGTGGCACATTTCACAAAGAAGAAAACTGGTCAAAGAGCAAGAGAGCAAGAGACTACAATCTACAGTAATGTCAGAGCTTTGAGGCATGAATAGCTATTTACTAAACTACGTTTGGATTCACATCTTTGATTCACATTAAGAAAATGGAAATGGAAATAACAAATGTAAGATACGTGCCTGAGGTCCGTGCTATGTATGACTCAAACATTGAGATGAAAGAGACAATGCTCAGTAAGGAAAATATATAAAAATGTTAATCATGTTTTACTGACCAGTGTTTTCCAAGATTTGATATGATTTTCTTGAAGAAGAGCCAGAATTCTTCTTGTAGATGGATAACAGCTGTTGTAGTTTTGATTCACTTTGCGATTTGTCTCCAGTGTTCTTTTAATTGATGGGAGCAGTTTGACTTTTAGTTTTGTTTCTGTTGTGAATGGAAACTTAGTGCTGAAGGAGTTTAATATGATATATAATTTTTTATATAATATATCATTGAAATAACATGATATATAATAATATAATATCAAAAGAAAGACCTTTGAAATAATTTATTCTGCATGTACAAGATTTATTGTGCTTATTTACCAAAGTAAATCGTAAAACAATGTAATTACGGAAACATTCTCAAATGTTTCGTAAGTCACGCACATTTCATAAAGAAAACATTTTCTTTTTTTTTTTTTAGGAAAATAACATAAGTAGATGTTAATTACCATCACCGGTTCTTCAAGACCTTCTTCAAGACCTTTTAAAAAGGTACTTCTAACTACTTTGAATAGTCTGTTTTCAGAATGCGATGATTTGCATAAACTTAAATGCAGTCAGAAAAACATTAGTCGTCCATCTCAAACCTGTCATTATATTATTCATCATTCCACATTTGAGTAAAAACACTGTCCACTGCAAAAGTTAAAAGGTGTAAAATTCCACAAAAAAGCCCTCTTTCAAACCACAGAAGAAGAGAATTGAATTATTATGGATGAGAAAAAATTATGTATTTTGTACTTCTCATGACCCTCTGTGATTAGCTTAAACTTGTCAGGAAAACTTCTCATTCTGACAATGAAGGCCGACCTCTTGCCACTCCACCATGAGACATTAATTACATAAGGACCATGTACAATCAAGTTTTAAAATGACAAAAAATAACAAATATAATTCTTGCATTGTGTAAATATTATTTTTCTACTTGTAATCTGCCTTTTGTGGTACCTGGAGTTCTACATTTTCTGGATTTGTTGTGACACAGAGTTTCTGTTTTTGTTCCTGTATGCTTTTTTCATCAATAAAGTTACTGACTTGACTTTTGTTTTTTTGAGCAATTAACAGAGCACTTCATTTGCCTAATTAATGGCCAGGGGTGCGACCTTTCCTTACCCCTGGAGCTGCACATCTATTCTCCCATCACACAGACAATGAATACCAGAGAAGTCTATATGTTTGTGTCTAGAATACTGCTTTACTGAGCAGAACGGAAGTTTATAAAAAAACAGGATTTGGTGGTGGCCTATTTTAATCGCCTACAAAACCAAAAATGCCTGCACAACAGGAAACGCAGTTACGACATCTTCTAACGAGTGTCCATATCAGTAAGACAAATCTCATCCACCTCACACCGCCACTGAACCATCTGCACCATCGAAATGTTGCGTCTTCATATTATATTCATGCTCGTTCATCAGGGATGTAAGTCCAAACCTTTCTCCAAATTTTTCTCTTGAATGCTTTTTAGCATCCTCAAATTTTAATGTGTTAAAAAAAATGTTAGTGAGAGAACAGTAGCTACTTTTCTTTAAAATCTAAATTTTAGTAGTAGTAATGCATCAATAAAGATGCATTCAAACAAATAATTTCTTCAAATTACCTTGCGTAATCATGTCTTGATGTTTACTCAATATTAATTGTTTATTGGCGTTTGTTATTCTTTTGATACAGACTCGATGATCTCGGTGATCACTGCTCAATATGGTGAGGCGGTTACCTTTAAATGTTTGCTCCCCAGTTATGAGAACAATAACAGCCGTATCAAGTGGTACAAGCAGAGTATTGGTGATACACTTACATTAATCACCACACTGATGACAAATACTATCGAGCCTGCATTTGAAAAAGGATTTTCACCCTCACGGTTTAATGCAAAATGCACTACTGGTGTGTGCACTCTGACCATTGTGAAGACAGAGCCAGATGATGAAGCACTGTATCATTGTGGAACCTTTTCTTGGAGGTCCGATCGTTGGACTGGGACCTATTTATCCTTAAAAGGTAAGGCGCGTGTGTTTAATTGGCTAGTTTTTTAAGTTATAGTGTTCAACAACAGTCTTTACCTACTTTTTTCTCTGTCTCTAAATAATTTTTACTGTTTTTTTTCTTACTTTGCCTTTTTTTTTTTTTTTTTAGAAAATGACAAGCAAGCAAGAAAGTTTACCATTGTTCAGTGGATTTCAGAATCAGTTCAGCCTGGAAAAAATATGACTCTTCAATGTTCAATCCATCGTCATTCTGAAGATTCCTCCTGTCCACATGAGCACAGGGTGCACTGGTTTGCAGTCAGATCGGATCAGTCTCTGGGGAACGTCATTTACACCAGTGGAAATGGACCACATAAATCTGAATGCAAACCTGAGTCAAAAAGCTGTGTGTATCACTTCTCTAAGAACATCAGCTCCTCTGATGATGGGACTTACTATTGTGCTGTGGCCACATGTGGAGAGATATTATTTGGAGATGGAACAAAGATAGACATACAGAGTAAGTTTGGGATGTGGAGGGTGATAAGTATTAAAGTCAGGACATTATATCACGTTTATTCAGATTCCTTTTTGTGTTTTAAGAACTTACAATATAGTTTTTAAAATGTGTTGGTTAGTTTTGATTGGAAAAAAGTAATGAATAAGGATTAACTAAAACATTACTTTCAAATATAAGTATTATAAGAAGATGGATTACTATCAAATGTTAACTTTTGTTGATTTTTTATATGGCAGGGACCGAGTGGGCCTCTGAGGTTTTCCAGATGGGAAATCAAATCACATTTCTGTTCTTCGCTGTGTTGACAACATGTGTGCCGGTTATATTCATCCTGCAACTCATCATGAAGAAAAACACATGGGATTCCTGCAATGGTGACAGATCCTATCTCGGAATTGATCATTTATATCCCTTTAATGCAACAATAAAATCAAAGCTTTCTGATTTTTATTTCTGTCCATTGACTGTTTTTGTCATTTCGCTGCAGCTTTGCTTCTGCGAGAAATTGTTGAAGAAGGGAATGTCAGGGTAAGATTATAGTAAAAGTATTGAAATAAAACATGAGTCTTGGTTTTTCTTTCAAATTTATTTTCTTTTAAATTTCCCAGAAAGAAGAGAACAAATGGATTTACTCTACGGCTGTCTTTGAAGTTATAAAAACTTCAGAAAAATTGAAGAGAAAGTGAACATCTATTCTGCTGTTAAGGCTTTTGGAGTGGACTGGCAAGTCTTCACCTGGGTTATTTGCATCAGCCTATAACACGCTCTGGGGAAAAAAGGAAGAAGAAAACATGGTCTTGCTCCTGCAATGCCGCCCAATGGGTTTCCAGTTTCTGTTTGGAGGCTCCAGTTAGCAGTGTAGTTATTGTCAAGTTTCATGTTTTATTAATTTTTTAAAGAGTCATGGCATTGACTCATTCTGAGGGACAAAATGTTTTCCCTGTGGCCAAATCTTTACTTAGCTATTGTCAAAATGATCAGTAAATGAATTCATGTCTTTTTGAATGGAGATGTTTCTTTATAATTTCTTTATTTCTATATTTCTTTATGTATTCTTTATTTCTTTCTTTTGCTGGCCAATAAATTACTTAAACAACAATATTTGTTGTTTTCACATTTTTTTACATGGACAAAAAATGATTGAATTTGTTAAACATATTTTGATTGAAATAATAGTCTAGTGCACAAAAAGTGTTAAAACATCTCTGTATAGTTTTACTTCTCATCATAGGTGGGAGTTGGAAAGAAGAACTAAAATATTTAAGATTTACCTTTGAGCTCTTCTCCCTCATCACAAATAAAAACTGTTGCAGTTTCCTCTCTGCTGAAAGGTCCTGTCTTATGACTGTCTCTGTCCATTTCTAGCTGTTGATATAGCTTTACATTGAACATGCAGGACATTAAAATTTGGACACGGATTAAAATATTTTATTTAAACGCAGTTACATCAGCTTCTGTAGTATACAATTTACTCTGTATTAATGTCTTAGCATCATCAAAACTTTCCCAGAGCAGATAAACTATCTTTTCTCTACTCTATGTGTTATATTTGGAATTTTGATTACTTCAGATAAATATGAAAGTTAATAATTCTTGCAATCACTGATCCAAGCAGCCTTTTAATTTCAACAAAATCTCGAAAAAGGAAACAGAAGTATTGGCTTCAATGTTACTGTACAGAACAATAAAAAACAATATTTGATAGCTTAGTCTCATCGCAATCAACTCAATATGGCATTGATTCACAAACATTGTTCTGCCTGCAGTGACAGCTGTGCATGGCTTTGGATTTTTGCTCTGACACCACTATACACACACTCTGCATGGTCTCTCCTCTTGTTGCTATGTGTGATGTTTTTTCTGGAAAAACTGAGTGCTGTGTAGTTCAGTGCATGTTCATCTTTGTCCTGTAGTAACATAAAAAAAAGCTTGTTAACGGCCAACATTTAGCAGATTAGACAATAATGATTAAAAAGATGTACTTTACTATGGTTTTAAGACTTTAGAATACTGTGTAGAGCCAAATGTGTACACAAAATGGAAGAGAAGAAAAGGGTCACGGTATATCACTGAAATTGTTACCAAATAACTTGATCGGTCTTCAGTCAAAACATCATTTCTTAGACAAGGAGAGACACTGATTCCTGTTGAAAGGAGCACAGAATTTGAGATATACTCTGTAAACATGTCGGCCATTAAAGAATGAACAAAGTGAGGCTTCTACAGCACGTGCTATGAAACAATAGTAAACCCTCTATACTGCACTACTTCTTTTTCAGCATCATTGTCTTCTTTCAATTTAGGCAAGGATCTGCCCAGCCACCCTCCAATCATATCTTAAACTTTCTTGGTAAAATATCTGAATATTCAAACTAAGACGACTTGGAAAAAGTTTCTTCGAATTCGTCAAATTAAGAGATGTACATTTACAAGTTAGAGGCAAAATGGGAACCCAAACATAACAGTAAATATGTTAAACTCTACCAAAGAAAATTATAACAATGGATATGTTTTGTTACACATTTATAAGTACTGTCAGGCTTTTTACCTATAAAATCTATTAGTAGGTCTAAAGCCAAACAAGCCTTTTCCAAAACATTTCACTCATCACACACAGTTAAAATTTGTTCTCTTTTTCTGATGGAATATGTCATTAGATAATATTTAAGTTAAATTCATGTTGCATATTTTGAAATTAAAAATCTGTTTAAAAGTATTTGAATGATCAACCTTTGTGATGCTCACCCGCTCGCTCTCTATTTATGTAGAAAAGAAGAAAGACAATCACGATCACACAACAGACTAGGAGTCCTCCCAGGACACAAATCAGCAGGCCTGGTGTTGTTCCTGCAGAAAAACATATAAAGACATAACTTTCTACTTTTTAGAAACATATTTTAATAGTTAAGACATTAAAATGTCAATTTCCTAATGTAAATATTCTTGTATTTTAGTTTCCTCACATTTTCACCTCTTATTTGACCTCTTATCTTAATTTATTTAAATTTTAAAACAAAATATTGATAATAAATTTCCTTAAACCGAAACGCAAAGGATATATGAGACTGTATATACATACGTGTGTCCACTTGGGTTCCTTTACCAAACAGTATCTCTCCACAAGTAACTACAGCACAGTAGTAGGTCCCAGCATCAGATGAGTCCTGCAATGTTCTGGAAAAACTGTACCCACACTTTCTGCCGAAGTTGTCATCAGTGCTGTTGTTGTTTCGGTAAATAAAACTGGGCTGGGATTTTCCTGACCCAGGTCGGAACCAGTGGACACTGTTGCTACCTGGACATTTCACAGCACTTTGGTTTTTTTCGGAGAGCAGTGAACAGTGGAGTGTCACAGAGTCTCCCTCCCAGACTGCGGCCCTGTCGGGGGTTTGATCCACATAAACAGCTGTCTGCTGACCATAATCTGTGGAATATTTCAAGGTTTGATAAGAGGCGAATGCACAAAATGATTTATAGATTCCATAAGATTGTTGAAACATTTTGCATGTTACCTTTTACAGCTAAGTAGAATCCATTGATGAAGGTTTGTAAAAATTCTGTTCCACTTTGACAGAAGTATAAGGCTTCATCCTCTTTGTCCACAAAAGAGATGGTAAGTGACCATGTACCATTTGCTTTTTGGACTTGGTAACGTTGGTTTGTGAATGGCTCAGTTTTCTCTAATTTGTCATAAACTCCTGAGGCAATGGTTTGAGATACTTTTCCCAGAGGCTGTTTGTACCAATGAAGGAATTTCATTTCTTTAGGAAATGAACAGCTGAAAGTAACATTGGCGCCAAGTTCAAGTTCGGTCAGACTGATATGACGAGGGACCTCTTCGGTCTGAATCAGGCCTAAAGACAAAAGAAAGCAACTTTTACAGTAATACAGAGAAAACTTAATGATAAATGTAAATATATTTCCTAAGAAAATTTTTAGTGGATCTTTAGCATCTTCTTTAATCAAAAACTGCATCAGCTATGTGCTGCTGAAAAGTGGAGTTGTCAAAAGAGATTAAGTGAAAATGCACTTACAGATTGAACTGAGAATGATCAAAACAGTCAGACCTTCAGTCATTGTTGTCCCGAGCTCCCTACGTCTTCCTACGAACTGATATGTTAGATCATTATGTGTTAAAGCTTTGTTTTGGAAAGTAAAGACAAGCTGATTGGTTGAAATGTAAATGAGCATCCGCCTACACTGACACACACACAACTCTATTTCCAGAGCAGCAAAGGATTATTTAGTCTGCTTTGTTTGATGTACATTCTGATAATTTAGGTCCGATGCTTGTCATTTAATTGCTGTTATTCCAATAAACACAATTTTAGATTCATGCAAATATAATCATCTCTAAATACATTCTATACAATAAACCACAATGTGAAATAACAATAAAGGTAATGGACTTGTAAAAAGTACAAAAACTGCAGACGATTACTTGTAATAAGGAATAAAGAATAAAAAGATCCTACATTCCTTTTAACAATCTGCTTTTTGCAGACTCCAGTGTTTCTTCAGCCAGCATCGTGATGTCACCATCTGAATCCTTTTTCGATTTCCAGGTCTGAATCCAGTTCTCTGCCTGTTAAAAGGGAGTTTTATAGCACGTCCTGCTTTCAGTAACTTTCCACACACATGTTCGCTGAGGATTTTAAGCATGAAATAGAAGCCGCACAATCGGTAGACAGTGGTGCACATGGAAGCTGAGGGCTGTGAGTCCTTTGATTTTGCCTCTTAAAATCATTATGCCCAGGTCCGGTAACTGAGTTGTCCACTGGTCAGCCACGACATCATACATAGCCTTACCCTGTTTGGTATGTGATACATGATACATCTGAAGCAGCACTCTGTTTCTTGGTCAGCAGGATGACGTGTTGATACTCATCATTCTGTAGAAAAAGCAGACAAACCAGGTGAAATGCTGTCATGCTGCAGACTGGCCAACACATTGTCTTAAATCAAAGCATAGTCCCTTCAAACTCTTTTAAAAATGATATGCCAAATGAGAGGATGATGTATTTTACTTTGCCAGGAGATGCCAGTGCAGAGAGGGTTTGTGGTTTCCTGTGTCTCTGTTTCTACATCACCAGTGACTGCATTACATTTTAGACACACACTGACAAATGGTACAATCCTAAAAATACAGATTTTTTTTGCCTGTAGAAAAATATCTAAAATGAACACTCTTAATGCATCTTCTACTGTTGGTTCATAAGCTTCCCTGAAACCACAAGTGGTGTCTATACTGAGAGGCAAGCTGTGGTTAGCCAGTTCTCCGCCCTTTGACCAGCTTTTTAAGTTGTTTCCTGTCAATTTTTTTTACTCCAGACATCAGCCGGAAGTACAGGGAATCTGAAACTACAAGAAGGCAGAGAAAAGAAGGCCATTTCTTTTCTTGTAGAGCTAATTTATTTTATCTGGCATATAGTTATAAAGTAGCAATAGTAAGCATTTATACAATCATCATTCATTTAAATGCCTTCTTTAAAATGCTGGATCTGCAAAAACATTAGTGTCCAAACTGTAAGTGGGTGTCAGTCACAAGCGCTCTAAGACACACTGACACCTTTTGTTAAATACAGATTTTCACTTTGACTCAGGTTTTTTTCTTCTGTGGGAGGAAGTGCAAACGCTCCCCCAACAACAGCGGGCGATCTTTCTTCAAGCTCAAGTAAACACATTCAAATACTGCCAGATTACATTTTTGATGTGCACTCTAAAAGTTAGGGGACATTTTTCCCCAGCAAAATCGTGATATTCAGTCATTTAGTTTTACCCTTATTGCTGTCGTACAGCTGAAAAATAAAGACACAGCTTCTGATTTGATGACTGAAAACATAGATTTTGCTGACAGTCGCTTATTCTTCATCAGCTGCCAATGAAGAAACTATGGAGAAATGTGATGAAGACATATTGGAATGCTTCCAAACCAGCCACCTGGAAAATTGGGAAAAGACATGGAAAAGTCACAAAAGTGTTGTTGTTTTTTTTATGTAAACCATTATACTTTCTCATCTGGTTAAATTGTTTACTGTTGTCGTGATTATTGAAGGCCCCTGTCACGTCTGGGGGAATGTCTCGTCTTGATTACCTATTGTGTACACCTGGGGTTCCCTCCCTCATGTGTTTAAATAGTCCTTGTTTCCCCTTGTCTGGCGCGGGGTCGCTCTTGTCTTGTCCTCCTTGTTCTTTTCGTCCGTCGTCACCCCCACGCCAGGTTTGTTTTCGTCATAGTTCTGCCACAGTCATAGTCACAGTTTTTTCATAGTCTGGTTAATCTTTATTTTGTTACTTTGTCATAGTTTTCCACAGTCTTGTTTGCTCATTGCTTTGTTACCTTGATCACAGTTTTCCACAGCTTTGTTTTGTACTTTGTCTGGACACTTCCCTGTTTTTGTACAATAAACCTTGTCTCCCCTCACTCCGCGACTGAGTCCTCCCGTCAACACCAACCTCCCTGACAGCCCCTATCCAGGGAATTGCTGTTATGAGGTGCTGTATCATTCAGGTATGTTGTGTATTCCACAGTTAGACTGGATTTTTCTTCCTCATCTGAACCACGTTGTTTATATTCACTTATCTTTACGATTGTTAGCCCAATTCTTTTGGCCTGGAGGCATTTTACGTGTTTTGAATATTCAATACAAGGCTCTTCTCTAGAAATTTGTCAATACTGTTACTGTATATGAATTCAAAATGATGGTAAAAAGAGCGAACAAATGTTACTGGAGAATTCAAACACCCTTATTCTGAAGTTGATCTACCATGAAAGCTGAAATGTAGTAGCATTTCGAGGTTCTTACAGCACTATAGCTTGAATATGATAAGATGCATGTGTCCCTGTTAGACATTAGGTTACCTGCCGAACAAAAACTGGACGAGATATTATTTGACAAGAATTATGAAGTTATTATCCAACAACAGTCATGTTTACACTTAATACATAATTTTCAAATTAATTTTCCTTGTTTCGCTATCTGATTTAAGTTATGTTTTACACTGTTTGTGTGTTCTGGTCTTTCTTACCCAGTCACACATATTGACGTTTTGTCACATACCAAAGGACCCTCACCATTGATACTAAGTAAAGATCAACAGTGATTAAGGAAACCAAATATAACCCACCACTATGAGATGAAAAACATTCTGTTGTTGTTTAATGCTTAAGTGGGAAAGTTCTGGTTTATATGTTTCCGCTGCTTTGGTGAAGTGACATACAAACACAACAGGCCAATCAGACATCTTTAAAAGTGGTCCCTCCCATTCTATCGAAGTACATTAAAGGAAATCATCTTATAATGTATCTGAACTGCAGAAGAAAGATCAGAGAATGTGGATCGTATTTTATCTACTGCTGTTGGTCCGAGCTGGGTGTAAGTAGATGAATGAAATGATCGTCCTCTTAGATGTCATTTAAAAGTGACTTTTCTTATGATAATAGAATATATATATAAAATCTTTGTTAAAGATCTTTCATTAGGATGTTTAGTTAGCATTCTTTCTTCTATTTGTTTTCCAGGGTGCACATATGAAAAGAACTTTGTGACTACGACGGCTGGTGTTGGAGAAAATGTGATCCTAACATGTAACTACGACGAACCTAGAGGCATAGCTACTTTTTATTGGATCAGAGTTGTCTCTGGAACCATGCCTGAAATCGTGGGAAGAGGATTTAACTATAATTATGTTGATCCAATAGTGATTTCTCGTGTTACAACCAATCAAGAACCACGAAGATTTGTTCTCAATATTACAAATGTGAACCTGAGTGACACAGCATTTTACTATTGTCTGATATCGCAACAACTGAAAATTAGTTTTCTAAAGGGAACATTTCTAAGAATTAAAGGTAGATCTAAAACCATTAAGTACCAAAAACCATAAATATTGAAAATAAAGTTGAGTTTCAATCATTATGTCAATAATGATTATTTAAACCCAAAAATATCTTTCTCCAGGTCCAGAACCAGATTTTACTGACGTCATTCAGAATAATCCATCTGAAGCAATTCACGCAGGAAACTCTGTTTCTTTGAATTGCTCGGTTCTCTTTGATTCAGAGAAGAAAACATGTCCAGAAGAGCACAGGGTTTTCTGGTTAAGAGTCGCATCGGATAAATCCCAGCACACATTCCTTTATGGCCAGAGTGAAGGTGATGGTGAATGTGCGAGGAATCCTGAGGCTCAGTCTCCACAGAGCTGTGTGTACAGCTTCTTTAAGGGCAACGTCACCTCCACTGATGCTGGAACTTACTACTGTGCTGTGGCTGCATGTGGGAGGATAGTTTTTGGAAATGGATCTAAGGTCGACATTGAAGGTGACAAACATCAAATTTCTGTCACAATCTCTTTTTTTATTATAATGAACCTGTATCTAAATTAATATGTTAATTAACTTACATGTATTTGATGTTTCAGTTGTCAGTACATATGATGCAGAGAAGACCAATAAGCTTCTTTATCTGCTCTGTGCTGCTTTGGCTGTAAGTTTGATTGTCACCTCGTTCCTTCTTTGTTCCATACGGAAAAAAACCTGTAACTGTTGCAGCGGTAAGACTAAAAGCCTATTTCAGTTATGTTGAATTTCAAAACTAACTTAGTTAAACTTCATTCAAAATTTTTAATTTTAATTTTCCTTTTGTGTTAGATAATACAGCCTCGGCGTCACATGGTGGAACAGCAAGAGGTCAGGACCAAAATCAACAAGTGGGTATTAGCTGATGAAAAATATATGCAATTAGTGTCTGTGGGCTCTGCAGGTTCATGCATCAAAATGTAATCAACGGTTATGAATCTTTATTTTCTCAGAGAAATGAAGACTCTTTAGTTTATTCCAAAGTAATTATTGAGAGGAAGGCCAAAGCGGGAAGGCGAAAAGCAACAGCAAGGGAGGAGACGATCTACGACGATGTAAGGGTTTTCTGAGATAAACCTTTACAATTACAATGTTATATCAATGTCAAAATGTAAACCTTAACAATGTTAAAACTCTGGATACTATTCAAATTTTATTCCTGAGGCAATAACTTCAGATGTGATTCTATGACCCCAAAACATTTGCTGAAGGGGTATGATCTAGCCCTGCTATTGTAAATGCAAAATAACCCTATTTCTTTTATATTTTGTTGCAAAACCCTTTCAAATGGGTTTTTTGTTTTTCTGCATCTTCATGTAAAATATGCAAAAATCTTTTTTTTAGAACTTTTAGACGTTTGGACAGTTTCTTTTTGACTATGTACAGATTTGCTTAAAAAACAAACGTGTATTTAAAAAATCATCGTTTCAAATTTAAAATTGCTGTGTTTTTATTCGACATATCAATATTGTGAAACGGTTTTCTTATTTTATCTGCATTAAATGTGCTGTCTAAATAAAAAATTACAAGATGGAAATTCAAACTTCTTACACTCAGCTATATTTATTAAAATTTATTTTTCATCTTGATAATGTTCCAGCATCAGTGCAGTGGTCAACATTAATCATTACAATTATAGTTATAGCTGTCCAGTCTGTCACAAAGAGAGGCAAATGCTATCACTGGATTGCTGCCGTTGATGGTGGTTTAATTTAACAACAGAGTAAACACACTCTTGCTGGAGCTCTCTATTCTTTTCCTTCTTTTTCTTCCCCCTTTTTGATCTTCTTACTTGAAATTCTATCGATCCATAGTTCACTTCATTTGCTCGACCATCCTGTGAAATAGAGACGTTAGACTTTTTTTTCCTGCCCATTTTTTAAAATGTTTCTGATGTTATTTTTATTTGCAGATACCATTTACTACATATTTACCAAATCATTTGACGGATCCCCACTTGAAATGTCATGTCCAGAACGATGGTGGCCAATATTATGTTCTGTGAAAAACAAGAGAGTCTTAGTGTTTCTGGATGGAAAACATTTTCTATGGCTTTTTACCCTTTGGATACTAGGAGCCTACCCCAGCTGTTGCTGGACAGGTTCATCAAAGGGTAACACAGAAACAAACAATTATGAGCATGCATACTCTTTAATAAATAAACATGAATACTTAGGATGGTGTGAGGAAGCCAGAGTACCTGGAGAAAACCAGACATTCATGGGTTGGACATGGAAACAAAAAGCACCACCATGCAGCCCAGATACTCATTTTATGTTACAAAACGTTGTGTAACATGTTCTATAGTCTATGGAAAAGAGGAGTGGAAAGGATCTCTAAAGGCTCATTTTACAATAACTCTCCAACTGAAAATTGGCGAGAGAAGAATCCGAGAAGCAAAATCCTGGTTTGGTGTTGTGGAAGTGATGAAATCCATGGGAAATCCATCCTGTAGCCATGGGCTCTACTTTAGCCTTTTCAAACATCTCCTGTCTTGGTGCTGACTTGATGGCTCAAAATATTTGACTTGAGAATGTCTCTTCTTTGGCTGTTATCTTCTGGTTTTGCAAGTCCAACACTATCAAGATCCAGTCATTAAGATGTGTGTAATTACAAGTTAACACCTATGGCCAAAAAATATGCTCTAGATAAGGTTCAACATCATAACCTGATAACGTTTTCCTTAAAGAAGAACATAATGACAAATCTGTGTCTTTATTTAATAAACCTACCTTTGCAATGACTGCAAACTTTCTTTTGCTTTACATAAAAAACACAGAGGACAGTCAGAATAACTGAGCAGGCCAACAGTCCTCCAAGCACGATGACAACAGGATCCAGTTCTGGTTCTGCTTTGGAAGAAACACAACATAATGGGAAATCTACAGTTTTTTTAATTTGGTATACATTCAGTCTTGTTGTCTCGTCCAGCATCACATATTGACCTACTTTTCTTCACTCTCGTCTCACCACTGAACATGATCCGCCCACATGTGACCACAGCACAGTAAAAAGTCGCAGCATCAGAGAGCTTGTCCCTTGAAAGACTATAAGAACAGCCTTTCTCCATGTCTTCATTGCTAATGTTCCTCTGTGTGTAAAGGATTCCGGGATGAAACCCCTCCAATCCACCTCTGAGCCAGTACACGCAATGTTCACCTTGACACCGCTCTCCACTTTCTTTCTTCTTGCGACAAAGTGGACACTGAAGAGCCACGGTGTCTCTGGGCTCAATCAAATCTGCATTTGGACTTTGTTTCACATTAACAGATTCATGTTGATTGTACTCTGTAGTAATCAGAAGAAAAAAATCCACTTTCTTATTGCATGATAAAAGAAGAGATCAATCAGATTGAAAGAGAAGATAAAAGACAATGATCTTACCAATCACAGCCAAAAATGTGCCGTTGACAAATGTGTCTGAAAATCTTGTTCGAGTCTGACAGTAATATGTTGCTTCGTCTCCTTTGGTCACATTTGGAATAATCAGAAGATACTGTGACTCCTTTACTACAATTCCGAACCTTGAATCAGATATTGTTTGAAGAGAACTCACAACAGAGGCTACCTCCTGGAACATATGCCCAAGGGGCTGCTTATACCAGGTGAGTGAGTTAAACGCTTTCTCAGTTTTACAATAAAGAGTAGCATTGTCACCCAGCTTCACCACAGTCAAAGAGATTGGGGACGAAACCTCTATTGTTTGAATCAGAGCTGTAAGAAAAAAATCTGAATTACCAATTACGTCACAAAAGTTCAAATGCTGTTACAAATGTGGAAGAATGGCTCTGCATTCACATGAACTGTGAATGTGCAGCGCAAATCTTAATCAATATTGTTTTCTTTTCAATTCTAGTAAAAAAGTAAACTCACATGCTGTACCAAGTAAGATCCAGGCAGCCAGTCTCACAGTCATCGTTATATAGCCGGTCTAGAACTGCCGTTGTCCTCTCGACCAAATGGAGCGGTTAAGTGGGGAGGTAATCAAAGCTTCAAATGCAGGACTCAATGATTGGCTGATATGTAAAATAGGAAGTTCCCACTGCTTTAAGTAAACTTGAATTTGTTCCTCATTACTAAGAAACATTTCCAAACTTCGCATACACATATGTTAGATTTGTTTTAGGAGATGACCATGGTGAACCCTTCATAACTAGAGGGAGGCGAAGTGTGAATATAATAACACATATTAAGACATTAAAGACACAAACCAAAAAATTACAACCGGAGAAGCTGACCAAAGGCAGTAACAACAAACCAAAGCAAAGACTGAGGGTTTAAAGATAGGAAACCTAAATAACTCTATCAAGATATTCTAAGATTAGTATAGACTGAGAGTTATTTAATTGCTTTCTCTACGAACCTAACATCTGTATTTAGGATTTTCTCTGGTTCTATCGAAAATGAAAGCCTCCCTAAAGGAAAGTTGTGGATAAAAGTTAAAGTCCTTGGCCATGATGATTAATAGTTTTATTGTTGGTGATTGGATGGAATTTTCAATCTTAACAATAATGCCCCAGATTTTACATCATATTTTGGAGCTGCTTGCTTCGTGGAATTTTGGTAAAGAACATGAAGTTAAAGTGACCTAAAACCTTAAATCATCATCTTTATGGGTGAAACGTTTACACAGTAAAATCATGACATTGCCTACCACTTCAGGAATAGTATGTCTATATCTTTTTCATGCCCTAAAACTTTTCTCATATCATTTTACACTTTTAAACTGCCATTCAATATGTTCAGTGTACTAATGAAAGTACAGAGCAGGCTAGCGTGCATGTACAAGTTTGTCCATTTCTGTACAATCATTTTGCCAACATTAGTTATTTTGCAAGTTCTCTTTAACCTCATTGTTTCTGTCTTGAAAGAAAGACACCTTCAGCTCCCCCAATGAGACACAAACCCGTGGTTTACTTCCTCTGGGCTTTGACCAAACACAGCAGCTGTTTAAAACACTGACACCTGACTAACCCTTAAACAGATAAGCAGTGTGAAAAGAGTCCTGAGAGGCTCAGGTTTTACTTGGTTTCAATTTTCTTGGTTTATATCATTTCAATAAGCTATGCATCTCTTTATTATTTGGAAAGATCTTTCCAAAAGGCTTTCATGATATGTTTGGCATGCTAAAAATAAATTCAAAGTCAGGATCCTGCCAAATTGTCTATCTATGATCTACTGGTGTCTCCATTGAATCACATAAAAGCATGGTCAAAAACAGGCAAACAAATTAGGGTCCACTCCGCGGATGACTTCAGTTGTAAAAACAGTGTAACATTAGTAAACTTACATTTACATGTATAAGGGATTAAAGACCAGTGGAAGGCCATCTTCTCTGAAGGCATAACTACTGCAGTGCTATCATTTCCATGCATCACTTTTTTCTATCTTACTGTAATCCAAGCAGCACCAAGGACACAGAACATAAACCAGATAGAAATGTGGTAAAAAAACAATTAAAAAAACATCTCATTCATTCATTAGCTTATAAAATGATTATCACTTTTAATATATACATGTCTCAGTGGTATGTTTATAATTATCAGCTTGTTTGATGATACATACGTGTTAATAGTCTTCAAAAGACTGTCTCAGTGTGTTGTTCATTATCATTACAGCAAATCCCCTATTTAAACCACCTTTTATTGTTTGTCTTTACCTTCTGTTTTAAAGCTTTTTTTCATATAGAAATATATGGATATATCGTAAATAATATATCTGATCTCAGACCAGTTTTATAAAGTCATGAAAGTCAAGATAACACCACA
The DNA here is from genome assembly GCA_013363375.1 of Menidia beryllina. Taxonomy (NCBI): domain Eukaryota; kingdom Metazoa; phylum Chordata; class Actinopteri; order Atheriniformes; family Atherinopsidae; genus Menidia; species Menidia beryllina. Next base: position 5,584,967 of record JABUIW010000031.1, on the reverse strand, counting down.
TGCAGCAGCTACAATGACAAAAAGCTGTGATGTGCTCAGAACTTACTCAGAACAGACCTGACTGAGCTGCAACCACAAGTGAGAAATTATCTACAAGAAGCCTGAAGGTGCAAAAGTCAGTCAAAAAATGTTACATGACATTGTCACTTTCTCCCTCGTGTCATGTTTTTTTTATGTGCATAAAAGTTGTGTTGTTGCTTTTGTAAGGTCAATCCATCAATTGCCGTGCGATGCAAGCCCTCTGATAATATACCTGTCAATTGTTTCCAAAGGAATATAAATTAAATGTGATTTAAAAAAAACTAAATAGTTGTGTTGCACTCCCCAGTTAAAACATGTACAATGCCAGTTCAAGACCAGTTTCCTGTGTTTGAAGCAAAGGTTTAGACAGGAAGACAGACCCTTTCACACCCTTAAAAACCAACCACAATAAGTTTCCACGCATCATATTTCTGCCTTATTCTCTTTAAGCAGCAAACAGGGCAAGTGCATGCAGAAAAGATGGAGAGCACAAACATTGCCTACATGTAAAATTGTCAAGCTTGTGTTTACTTTCATATTATTCTGATATTTAGTTATATTTACTCATTTTCAATGATAGTGTCATTTATCCTGTGTTAACCCTTCTGCATGTTCAGGTTATATCTACTATGTGAATTGAAGTACGGATTTGTTTTACCGATTTAATAATAAAAAAATACAACACAAAACCAGTTTTAGTGCTCATAGACCTTCATTTAGATTTACTGATGAACTCGAGAGAAGAAACAGGAAAAGCTTTTTTAGTCAGAAGGTGTGACATCATAGAAAATCCCCGCCTGGTTATGTGCAACCGAGGCACTGAATGTTTAGTGTGGTCAGATTACCTTGTGATCATCTGTATATTGATCCAGCTGAAAACCATAATTTTAGATTCTTTGGTCTTTACACTGCACTTTATTAGGGGTTCCTCTCAGTGTTGTAGAGTCAAAATAGTCCAGTTTTTAAATGTTTACATGATTGCCATTTTTCAAATCAATTCAACGTGTATGTTTTTCTCTGATAATGAAAGTCTCACAGTAATGTTACAGAGGTAGATCAATCGTCGGAATTACAGCTGTACTCTCCTTCTAGTATACTGTATACACACATACAGTACACTCATGAACCACTGTGAGACCTCAGTTTAAGTCATAAACTGAGATGAGGTTTCAGTTTGGAAGCCTCTTATACAATTTCAGTTACCCTCTGTGATACTTCAATCATTACAACAAAGGGGCAGATTAATCTTTTTGTCACACAAGTACACAAGTCTCTTGTCACTCAAGTCTCTCGCATTTCAATTTCACAAAGTGTTCCACTTTATTTTTTTGCTTTGGGTCGTGGCCAAAAGAACAACAAGCGACTGAAACATCCCCCGCAGGGTTTCTGAGCTCTCGGTGAGAAGCTCAGTCACCCAGGAGGGTCTCAGAGTAGAGCCGCTTCTCCTCCACATCAAGAGAAGCCAGTTGAGGATGCTCAGGCGTCCGATTAAGATCCCCGGTGAGGTGTTCCTAGCACCTCCCACTAGGGGGAGAGCCAGAGGAGGACCCAGGGCACGGTGGAGAGACGGTGTTTCTCGGCTGCCTTGGGATCCCCCCGAAGGACCTGGCAGAATGACACGGGAGAGGGAAGTCTGGGCCTCCTTGCTGAGGCTGTTGTACTTACATGTGCCTAAATCAATAGCAGTCATTTAGATCTGTGAGATATACAGGACAGGTGAAATGAACCACACTGATGGCATTCACCATGATTTTTGAATTCACAATTCTTTTCTCACTGTTTGTCATGCAAAAAATGCATTCATTTGTGCTTTTAGTGAACATCTTTTTTCTTGGGGGTATCAGGATGCAAATTATGCAAATTATGAGAAAACCAGAGTTTTTATAGAGATTAACTTGTTACTTTAGATATTATTCCTGTTTTATATTTTACATTTTATTTTGTCTTAATACATTTGTGTTACTTTTACTTCCTGCTCTGATTTTACATCAGCCATGTATTTTTTGGGATAGTTTGTTGACATCAGCACATCTATGCTCTTTGCATGTTTAGTTTTCCTCTTTGGAAAAAACTTAGACCCTTTGAAATATAATTTTTCTTCATATGGCTCTCTGTGTTATCTACATCATTACAGCAAATAACTGGCTGCAAGTCTGAAAACAACTATTTAAACCACTTTCTATTTAGTGTCACAAAGTAACTCTACCTACCGTTTAAATTGTGTTTTACATTTTTTTCTCATATATATATATAATTGGTCTCACATCTTTTTTAAAGTCATAACAGTGAAGATAACACCACATGCAGCAGCTACAATGACAAAAGCTGTGATGCGCCTTTTCTTTATCCTTTGACCAACCACAGAAGCTGTTGACTCAGAACAAACCTGACTGAGCCCCGACCACAAGTGAGAATTGATCTGCAAGGTGCATGAACAGACAAAAGTCAGGCTAGAGTCAGTCAAAAATATGTTACATGACGTTGTTAGTTTGTCCCTCATGTCATTTTTTGTATGTGCATAAAAGTTGCATGATGCATGTGAAAAAAATTTTTTTTTTTACATGTTATATTAAATGTTTTTTTTTAACTAAATAGTTGTGTTGCACTCCCCTGTTAAAACAAGTACAATGCCAGTTTAAGACCAGTTTCCTGTGTTTGAAGCAAAGGTTTAGACAGGAAGACAGACCCTTTCACACCCTTAAAAACCAACCACAGTAAAGTTTCCACGCCTCATTTATTTCTGCCTTATTCTCTTTTAGCTGCAAACAGGGCTAGTGCATGCAGAAAGATGGAGAGCACTAGCATGGCCTATATTTAAAAATATCAAGCCACTCTTTAGTTTTAAATGATACTGATATTTTTTATGAGTATCATTCATCGCATGGTAACCCTTCTGCATGTTCAGGTTATATCTGCTATGTGGAGGAAACAGGTTGTCAGAGAGTCAGGATTTGGTTTACTGATACAAACTGAAAGGCCAACAAAAGGTCAGTTTTAATACTCAGATACCTTCATTTAGATAATCTGGTAAACTCAAGGTTAAAAAAATGGAGGTGCTTTTTTAGTCAGAAGGTGTGACATCTACACAACGCCCCGCCTGCAGTCAAAATGTAGACGCCCAGGTTCTGTGCAACTGAAACGCTCATTGTAAAGTGTGGTCAGACCAACTTGTGATTATCAGTACGTTGATCCAGATAAAGACCACAAATCTGGACGTTCCAGTCTTCAGTTTCATTCTGCAAATAGTTGTGTTTTGGTTTGAAATTTCTTTTTATTTCCTAGCTCTAACCTTAACCACTAACCTTACCTCCACTTTTCAAAGGTGATAGTTCAAGTCTCCCCCCCCTCCTCCTAACATAACTAACACAGAGACCACTAAAAGCTGTGCCCTTACGGCTTCAGGCACTCATTTTAGTTTGATTTAAGATTATGAGCTTCGAATTAGCTGCTTTATGTACAAACATAAACAAAATGGATTAATATTTTTTCCACTGTTTGCCTTACTGTTACATGAGTATGATGTTATATTTGGTTCATTAAATATGTTTAATGGCTGAGACAACGCAGTTTGTGTTGCGCCTACCAAGATAATTACATGAATCCCTTAATTTAAAGAAGGAAGTATGGACTTTGGACCAACGTCGACAGCGGAGCTGTCTGTGGTCTGAAGCAGCTGCATGTTTTCTGCATCAGCCACTCTAACCGGGAAAGGAGGACCTGGAGCTGCTGTCAATTTGCAATTTGAACTCAGAACAGGTGGATACTAGTGTTACTGTGTTTGTTGCTAACATTGATAATCTGGATTCACTGTATGAGGTATTCTAGAAAGAGTTAATACTCAACCTGGCAATTTGTCGTCCAAAAATAAATAATATGTGCCTATGTTCCCTAAATTTGTGCATGACTGACAGGGAAAATGTTCAATAAAAAAAGGAATACTTTTCTATTTTGTTTTTGCTTGTTATTCACATTGTATTATAATTGTAACAGAACATTTTTGGGTTGGTGGTGATCACATCTTTGTTTCAATAAATCGAGGAGGAAAAATAAAGACAATCCTCTTTAAATGTAAAACTGTTCATGTTGGTATCTGCAACGCGACTGTTCATTTACCATGTGTGACTGAAAGAAACCCAGCATGAAATATGAAATGAAAGCTTTTTGTTGGTGTTTTTTTTATGTGTTTAGGAAAGAAGGTTGGTTTTATTTCCTCTGTGGTAGTACTACACCAACACAGCAAAAGGCCAATCAGATGGTTCTGAAACTGTTTCCTCCCACTTTACATGGTTACATTAAATAGAATCTTCTTGTGATGTTAATTAAGATTTGCTCTTTCATTAAAAAAGCAACCAGCGGACTGATGAAGAAATGCTTATCATCTTCTTTTCAATCGTGATGCTCAAAGTCGGGCGTAAGTGTGTAAAATCGTGTTCGTTGCATCTTTTTGCGCCTGTTTTTTAAAAGATCTGGCACACACATTGTGTTTCTCAGTTTTCTGTTGTGATTTTGTTTTTAGGATGCTCAGACAATTTAATGCTGGAATTGAAGACTGTCACGAATGGGGATTATGTGACTCTCACCTGTTCCCGTCTGAATACGGAATTTGATGCAACCCTGCACTGGGTCAGATTTGTCTCCGGGAACCAGCCTGAATATCTAGGAGGAACATTTTCCTTTGATTACGATGGTCTGAACAAGACTCCTCATTTGACAGTAAAACAAGAGCCTGGGAACTTTACTCTTCACATCAGTAAAAGTAATCTGAGTGATGCTGGCCTTTATTACTGCATAAAAATAGACACACTTGATCTGATATTTTTGAAAGGAACATTTCTGAGAGTAAAAGGTAAATTGCTTATTATCTAAGTTTTTTCTGAATGTGTTTATTCACATTATCAGGTTACTTTTTTTGTTAACATTTTAAATATAGTACTCATCGGCTGCTATTTATTTACCAGGACCTTCGCCAAACATCTCTGTCATCGTTCAGGAGCCTCCATCTGTTTTAGTCCACCCAGGAGATCCAGTGAATCTGCAGTGTTTGGTCCTCTTTAACACTGCGAGGAAAACCTGTCCAGCAGAACAGAGTGTGTTCTGGTTCAGAGCTGGAACAGATGAGTCTCACCCCAGCTTAATTTATACTGATGGAAACAGTGGGGATGGATGCAAGAGTCAGAACTCAGAAAAGAAATGTGTCTACAGCTTCTCTAAGAACATCAGTTCCTCTGATGGTGGGACTTACTACTGTGCTGTGGCTGCATGTGGAGAGATATTATTTGGAAATGGCACCAAACTGGACATTGGAGGTATTTACAGAAAACTGTGTTTAATAGAGTCAACATTATATTTCTTATTATCCCAGTATTGAATAAATCCCTCCAACTCAATCAGAAGTGTTAACTGGTACCCGTGTCATTTTGCAGCGCCCGGTGTGTGGGATCTCCAGACGGCCAACACCGTTATCCTCCTGTTATCCACTGTTTTGACTGCAAGTGTGATCGTTATCTGCCTCCTCACTTGTTTCATCAAGAAAAAAACCTGTGGATGTTGTGAGGGTAGTTGAGCGTGTCTCATTGTTTTACTGGACATGATCGTGGCCTTACATTATCTATCTAACATTCTCCTGCTGTTCATCCGACAGATACTGTGACAGGTAGAGATCAACAGGGTCAACAGGTAAGATACATTGACTAAATGTGTTCTTTGCACCCTCTCCCTTCTCAAGATAACTTTGCAATAATTTTTCTTTAAATCAGAGAGATGCCAACCTGTTGACTTATTCTACACCAACATTCACCATGAGGAATACTGACAGGGCAAAGAAAAGGAATGAGTGGACATCAGAGGCAATCTACACTGCTATTGTGCATTAGACTCCAATGCCAAAGATGATTTTTTTTATCATTCATGGTTTTAAGAATTTAAATTGATAATGATATTAAGTAATGAATTCATGAAAAAATGTAACATATCCTGTTTCAAATTTGCGTCATCGTCTTCTATTGAAAAGTCTGGCTAGATAAAGAAGATAAAAAACATTTTAACGTAATTTTTATTCTTTCTTACCTTATTTGACAACAATAACTGGTTATAGCAAATAGTGATGTGCTAGTGAAAATAGTTTTTGTAAGATTGTAATTAGTTATATTAATTGGATTGAACATTTGCATATTTTCCTCCTTCTTTATGTTTATTTTAATTGCCATGGTGTGTTTGGAAAAATTAAAACAGCAGGTGGAAGAACATGAGGCTTCAAAAGAGTTAATCAATTACAGTGCTCAGAAACTAATATTAAATGGTTCCAGTTAAGTAATTAACTTCTTTGCAATTTTGCAATGACATTCTTTTTTTGCAATCTAGAGCAGTTTTCATCACAACTTCTTAAATACAAAAAATGCATTGATTCCCTTAGAATATGGCCGGAATAATACTTTCTGGCATGTTGAGCAAAATCCTTGAGAATAATGTTTATTCTGGAAAGTTATGATGCTCATTAAGACAGCAGTAGATGATGCCTTTTGCAGGAAATCATGAGCCAACCATTCGCTATTTAAATTAATCAAGGTATTAGTGGAAGTGCGATTTGCTTATGAACATATAACATCAGCATTCAGCTTGTAGTTTGATGACTCAGGGGTAATTCATTGTGCTCACAGTCATCCTGGTCACCCCCACCTCACAAGTTCACGGTTTTTCAGACGGTTTGAATCTGTCTCTTGGCAGTTTATGTTAATTTGTTTGTGAATGTATGTCTTTCTTAACTTTCTCTCAGCACCATGCTTACCTTCAAACTAATCTACATTTCTAATTAATCAATGTAACATTTTAGTGCCTCCACTTTCACTTGGGCCTCATTGTTTTCATCAGACTAAGTTGTAAAACTGTGAAATTGCAACTCTATTACTCATATCTAAACTAACCCTCAACTTCTGAGTAGTGTGCTCACTCTGACAAAGGTTTGCTTAAATCCGTGAGAATGTGTTGCTATATGACCCGTCTCATCCTGCACATGTGCTCGTCTGAATAAATTCATCCAATTCTCTGCATCACTGGAACTGTCTCCTGTTTGTATTTATGGAGGGCAACGTCAGACCAGGACAAACAGTCTGACGATGGTCTGTTAATTTTATGTTTTATTCAATTTGGATACTAGTGATGACTTTTTTTTAAGTATCCATTTGTGGGATCGTTTGAAAGACTGTTTAAAGATGTGGTATAAGCAAGAGGAAATAGGGTCCAAACCACAGAGAGAGTCACAAGGTGAAGAATTCAAAAGCTGTCTGCAAGAGACGTCATGTGTAACTCAGTTAAATCAACAACAACATTTTAAAACATCAAAAAACAGTTAAAGGCTAAAATCACACTCTTATTATACATAGATGTCAACATGGGCCAATAAAGGGGTTAAAATTACAGTGTTTTCAATTGGGCGGCATCAGCACCTTTTATAAATCTAATAGGGTTTCTGTGTTTCTGCTTTATTAATCCTGTTGATCTAAATCCCAGTTAGCTCACTTGTACTCATTATTCGTCTTTATTCTAAAATTATTAATGAAGGATAGAAGACATTTTGACTGTTTAGCTGAACCAGCATTTTTTAAGCATGAACTTCTGTCATGAAATCGGTATTTGTTACTTAATTAAACTTGCAGATACATGGTGAATACTATTACCCTGTTCAAAATATTAAATACCAATGTATGAAGGTGCCTGATTGAACAAACTCTTGTCATTCTCAGAGTGCACAGTTGTCAGGGCAACAAGAAGCAAAACCACATCATCCACAATGACACGGAAAGAAATTGTAGCGTGCGACTTGGACATCCTTTGACCATCTACTGCAGCTGTCTACGCAGAACAGGCCTGACTACAAACTTTAACCACACTCAATTAAACTAAGAGAAGAGCTGCTAAATCAAACGATGCACAAAAAAAGGATTTAACCCTTGTATGGTCTTCGGGTCAAATTGACCCGTTTCAAATTTTTACAATAAGAAAAATGGTACGAGTATACAATTTTTCTACCTGAAACTCAATGGCCTTACCTTATTTTCTGTGATGAACATGTATAAACAAAAAAAAATATTTGAGCACACATGCTACTATACCCCACACATTTACATCCTTCGTATGGTCTTCGGGTCAGATTGACCCGCATACACAGAGACACACAAAAACATGCCCACAAGACACACAGACAAACAGAAACATGCCGACAGACACACACAGACACAAACACACACACACGCATGCTTGTATGCGCACACACACGGACGCACACGCACGCACACACACACACACACACACACACACACACACACATACACACACACACACACACACACACACACACACACACACACATAATGTTGCATTATTATAATCTAAGCAGTGAGAAGCTGTTTGCTCTCACTTTCCCGCACTCTTTCCCACTCTTTCCCGCACCCTCTTTCATGTGTCCACCTGTAAACCCCTTTTTTTCGAATGATTGTCCATAACATTTGATACATCAAACAATTTTCTCGCACTATATTTCTCGCACCTGCCCATCAAGGGGGGGACAAAAAAGATAAATACCACTGCATCACAGTACAGATTCTTCCACCCTCAGTATGACAAAAAGATTTAGCTGTCAGAGAGCTTTGGAGCTCATATTTGAAGAGAGTCAGGAACACAGCAATGTGGAAGAAGAAGATGTCTCCGAATTTGAGGATCATTTAGATATCCATTCTGATTCTGAAAGTGTTTCTGAAACTGCAAAAAGTACATCTGTGGTACACATACTGTCAAATTTGTGATGCATGTGTTTTGTAAACAGGCATGCCTGTCATTTTTCAAAAGCATCAACCCTGTTGCAAGTATTTCATAAGATAAAAGTTATTGATTGTTGAAGTTCCAGTTTATGTATTGAGAGTTTGCATTCAAAGTAATAAATGTTAATGAAAACATTGTCCCACTTAAACTTTTCCAAGATAAGCATGATCACATAGTGGATATTTAACATGAATTATGACAAAAAAACGAATAACACTTCCATTGTTAATTGTGTTCCAGGAGAGACTGATTGCATTCCCTAAACATATATGTTATCTCAATTGTTTGAAATGTAGATAAAGACAATATTTTTAAATAGATTATGAAGTAAAATTTTATTTTACAATGGTTTTTAAAGCCCCATATATGTCACGGGTCAATTTGACCCGAGGGATACCAGAGGGTCCCAAAAGTGAAGACAATACAAGGGTTAAGAAATAATTTGGCAAACATTTAGAAGTGCATGAAGCTGAGCACCTTGTGTGACACATCAGCTAAAGATGAACCTCACAGTGTGACTGAGCAGCAGTAAGTCTGCGTCCGAAAGTTATGTCCATTCTGATTCTAATCTTGATTGCAGTTACTACAATTGAATTTGAATTGTCTTTAAAGGGTTTAAAAAAGCAGTTTGAAGGCCAGTTTTGTGAGACAGAGAAAATGACAGGAAACAAAAAACACCCCACACTGAGAGTGAAACCACCACAGGGCTAAACTTTCCATGCATCATTTGTTTGTCATTGGTGACTAAAATGGTTTGTCTGTCTCTTCAAACCTTATGCATTCATAGTAAAAGCAAACAAGAAATTGAACTGACTTAATCTATCACAGATACCAAGTTTTATTTAGCTTATTACAGCTGGTACCTTTCCCATGTCCATCCTTTGAAGTTTGTGTTGTGTTGTGTTCAATAGGGCAGTTAGTCTGCCAGTAATAACTTCAGTAAATTAATTTTTTAATTCAACTTTAGTGGTCAATTATCAAAGAGAAAAAGAAAGGATATGTGGGCTTAGAGATGTCCCACAGTGGAAGTTGAGGGGTTTTTTTTCAATCATTGCGGACCAGCATGGTTTGTGGTCCACAACAAATCGCGGTTAACAAAGGCCACAAACTAAATCATTACATCAAATAAAGATTTCTGTACACCTTTTTTTTTCATTATTATTTTTTTTATTTCTGTCCATCAACTTTGACAGACCAGGGAAATAGAGTGGGACGCCGTCTTGATGCTTTGGTGTTAGAGCACAGTCATAGCCCTTCATGTCAATGTCTGGCAACAAAATCCTTTGAAAAAGCAAGATCCATTTTGTTTTTGTTCCGTTTTACTCTGAGGTGGTAAAAAGTAGTGCGTTCCTTCTTTGGACCCTGTCATCTGTGCCTCATGTACTGGATGGTCAGCTTCCTCCAGCCAGTGTTGCCAGGTCAAGGGTCATTCTGAATATCAAAGTTCTCTGTTCATTTATATATCTTAAAATGTTGCAAACAATAATTTTCAAATCCACTCTAAACATAAACTGTCGAGGAGATTCTTACAGAATCAGAGGAAGTAACACCAAATCAGTTTCTGTATTTTTTTTAATGTTATTCGGCAACAGACGGTCAGGTAAACTTAAAATGAGTCAATTTAAATTTTATAGCTGGTGATTTTGAGATTGCTTTTCAACAAAATACAATGTTTAATTTGACCATCATGAAAAATTCACGACACATATTTGTAATGATGTTTTTTGTGATTCCCTATTATTGTGTTACTACACCGTCAGTATGACTCAAACAGGAACTCCCTCCTCAATCTCATCAAGGATTTTTCAAAGCATAGGGTTAGGTTTAGAAACTGCTGCTGTTTAAATGGCAAAAAGAAAAAAATGAGAAAATTTCTGAGTAATGCTTGACAAACCCGCCAGTACGCACAACACAAAACCGCAGATTAACACAACGACCTGGCATCCTGTTCTTTAGTTTAACGCTGCAAACTCAATTCGATAACATGATGATTCTGAAAACTTAATATCAGAAATGCTTCTTTTCTTTAGATAAAAAGTGTATTTATTTTACTAACACGGGAAATCTGTTTTTTTGTCTTCTGAAAGTAAAAATATTTCAATCACATGTTCATGATAGTCAAGGGAAGACCAACTTCAAAAGGTCTGATAAATAAAATACATTACATCAGTAATTCAGAAAAAGTCAGTCCTACTCTTCCTTATTAGTATTTAAAGAGAAATCTTTTTTTTAAGAACTCTGCTCTAATTTATGAAGACACGATTAAATAAGAAAAGGGCAACACCATTTTTCAAGTTTCATTTATAAAAAAAAAAACAGTCTCAGAAATAAGATGACAGGGGTCTGCGGCTGGTGTTTTCATGTGTGTTTAAGGAGGAAAGGTGGGTCGTAATTTCCACTGTGGTAGAATCAAAAAGCAATGAGTGAAGAGCCAATCAGATCACTGTGAATCTGTACCCTCCCGTTTTATATGATTACATTTGACTGAATCATTTCTGAAACGATGTGATGTAGAGCTGTCTTAGCTGGAAGAAGTTCAAAATGTTGATTGTATTTTACTTTCTGCTAGTGCTCACAGATGGATGTAAGTAGAAATTTTTTAAAATGCAAAAGACACTAAGTTTTTTGGGTCGGTTTTGAGCGTTCATGTAATTCTGTTTGTGATGTACAACTTTTCAGGGTGTGCAATCGATCCAATCTTAGAGACGAAAACCATTCATGTTGGCAGTCAAGTGACTCTCACATGTCCCCGCAAGTCTGCAGGAACCTTCTCTTGGATGAGGGTTAATTTTGGGAGCAGTCCAGAGATCTTAGGAGAAGAACCAAAAAAATATAATCATATTACAGTTAAACCAGAGCCTGGAATATTTGAACTAAGAATTCTAAAATCAAAACCAAGTGACAGTGGAATTTATTTCTGTATAAGAAAATATCATCAAAAAATGGAACTGTTGACCATAACATACCTGAGGACTGAAGGTAAGTACATTAAAAAACATCTCGATTTTTTGAAAATGGGATGAATGAACTTGTTTGAATTCTCTAATGTTTGCATGTGCATTGACATATGCACACATAATACATTTATAAATAAGTTTTGTTTTCGAAGTCCTTTTGAAAGTTGGTCTTAAACGATAAAAACAAATGCTTTTTCTATTTTTTGTGTACAAGAACCTGTCACCACAGCTCCTCCATCTCCTCTGTTCCATCAAGAGGACTCAGTGACTCTGAAATGTTCAGTCCTTCATGATTCACAGAATACATCGTGTCCGGCAGACGAAAACATATTCTGTCTTACTGCTAAGTATAATCAATGTCACTCAAGTTTGAATTACTCTAAAGAAGGACAGAGCGGATATTTGAACAAGTCTTTATCAGTCACAGCGAAGAAGTGTCTCCACAGCTACTTAAAACACTTCAGTTCCTCTGATGTTCAGACGTATTACTGTGCTGTCGCCACATGTGAGGAGAGAGTGATGGAGAATCAATCAAAACCAAACAAAGGTACCTGTGTTGTACTCATGCATATATTTATAGTTGTTTCTCAGACTGGGGATTATTTAAAAAATAACATAAATGTCACTTTTAACCATTTCTCATTTTTATTTGATGTCAGCAGTGAACCTCTGCAGTTCAAAGGATGTTTTTTCCATCGTGTTTTACGTGTTATGTGCTGCTTTGGCCATGAGTGTCATTCTTATCGGCTTCCTTGCGCATACAATCAAGAAACTTCGGAAGAAAATAAAGGAATATAGTACTGGTAAATTGAGATAACTCACAAAATCATCCGACGCATTGCACTTTGCAGCGCTGGACTCACATTCCTGCTCCACTGTGTTTTGTTGTTCAGTTGCCGTCGCCCAGCAAAGACAAACTTCAACCAGAGAAAACCAAGGAAGTCAGCAGGTAATGAAGAATACCCCGAATCTGTATTTTAATATGGATGCAAGTTGTCATATTGCTTAAATCTGTTTACAAATGCGCTCAACATTTTTTGTTTCCTTAGACAGATGAGGACTCCTTGATTTATTCAACAGTTGCTTTCACGAGAACAAAAATGAGCCAAACAGCGAAAAGGGACAATAAAAGCGATGAGGAAGAGACCATCTTCACTGATGTCTGTGATCCTGGGCTTTGATAGTGTTAAGCTAAGCAGCATTGTGTGACTATTTGATTGCCATAACAAATGTATTTATTCCTGAATGTATCAGCGGAAAAATCTGCAGCATTTGTTGTGTGTGAAGAAGTGTGGTGGGCAGGTTTGTTTCTGCATAACCTGACCCGCTAACCTGCTAACCTGAAAGTGATTTTGGCTTTCCTGCTTTTGTGGAAATGTCTAAGTACATACTGTACTGAAATCAATTTACTGGCTATTTCTAAGACAATTTTTTTGGCTTGTTTTTTTATAAATAAAACACTCATTTAATGAACAGCAGCTGGAAAAGAGGTTTCTTGTCCTCTTTTAAAATCTCAGGTTTGTGTGTGCGGGACCAGCTATTAAATATCACTTGTGAAATTTCAATATAGTGTTTATGCAGTTTATACTGCACATTTGGGTCAATCTTTTATCTTTTTCATGATTTTTGTTTTTAATGTTTAGAGAGACTTCAATGCTTCTTCCTATGTGACTGGTAGTTAAAGTGAAAGCATCCTCACCGAAACTAAATGAGATTCCCTTCTCAGTTTATTGTCTCTGAGTGTGAATATTTGGTTTGCACCAGTTGTTGTGAAGTCACAGAGAGAACATAAAGCACAAGGAAACAACACAGATATTAAAAGGCACAAAACCAAAAGAATAAGCCAGTTTAAAAAAGTCCAGGATATCAGCAACAACCACTAATAAACAACTCCAACTTGAATAATAATCAAACTGATTCAGCACTTCTTGAGGTGTAAAAGGAATGAAAATGTTGGTTTGTTGATTAAGATAATACAGTTGTGGTCAAAAGTGTACATACACTTGTAAAAAATCATAAT